>JAJOZX010004809.1:182500-202500 GCA_023014485.1 Bathynomus jamesi
TTCGCCTAACCTTGAAAGGAAAGAAATTTAATTTTTACACAATAAATTTAATGAAGTAATTTATGAAGTTAATCTTATCTTTCTGCAAATTTATAAATATTGTTTAACTCTTCTTCTCATCCACAATTTATGAATCCTACTTTTAAAACAGTAAAATTGAATTAATATGCAAATATTTAAATAAATAAATCGTTTTATTCAAATTCATACACAAATTTCTGCTTCATTATAAGAGAAAAAGCACTTTACTAGATATACAACATATATATATATATACACAACATGAAATACAACGAGACAACAACATAAAAATTCTTAAATAAGGGTGTGGAGGAATTGCGTGTATGCGGGGATAAAGAGGCAGTTAAGCATTTATGGTATATATATATATATATATATATATATATATATATATATATATATATATATATATATATATATATATATATATATATATATATATATATATATATATATTATAAAGAGAATGATGACATAAAAAAGTAAAATTTATACCTAATAAAATTATAACATTTTATAAAATGAAAGAAAGTAAATGAAGGAATAACATTTATTATATAAAATGCGTCTGTGTATACGAAAGACCTCAAACTTAATTCATATGATTAGCGTAATAAGACCAAAATTGTTCTTATATTGTATTATTATGTATATATACGTAATTACATAATAAAATTGAAAGCATAACGAGCTTCATAAATCCTTGTCATAGTTTTTCAAAGTTATGAAAGCTTTAAGTTTGTAATTCCCTTGAGTATTGTTGACAATTCATCTCTTCTCGTAAGAGAAGGGCGAAGTTCGGTTTGTCAGGGACTTTCCTATAATTACGTGGCATTATCGTTACTCTATTTTCATTATACTAAATGCCCTTAATACGGTTCTTACGAACTAGGGAGAAAGTGTTCGGGACGAGAAGCTGAGAAGCGATACAAAACAGTTGTTTGCCTTCCGCGTCCAAAATCCAGTCATTCGATCGTGGCTTCAATAATTCTTTGAAATCTTCGGGATTCGAATATAGGTTGAGGTTTCAGGTTAGTTGATATTTATTCATTGAGTAATAGCAATGAATGTACATTTTGTATATTTATTAAGTTTTGCACAAAAACGCTGCCTTAAAAGTTTATATAAATTCTATACTTCCAAATTATCGGATCGCATAAAATATTTTTCAGGTTAAGCGCAACAGTGAAATAAATATTCTTTATAAGCGTGACCTGTTGTTAATTTCGAATAAAATAACAAACAAAAATGTATGTTTCTCGTTCGTTTGTCTTCGCCTGACCCCCTTTTGGGAAAACATTTTTTCAAAGCCTTTGAAAATCATGCGAAAAAGAGAACATAGTACTATTTTCTAGAATTAGTTAACCCAAAAATTACTGCTTAAATTAAACGTTCATTTAAGCGTAACATTTTTCAACTCTTAAAAGGCAAAAAAAGGTTTTAAGATCTTGTTAGATAATTGGCTAAAGAAACTGAGAAATGACTTCAGTGATACTAAACAGTCATTTATTGTCCGAAGTCAGTAAAAGCTTCTCGTGGGATTTTATATTTGAAAGCTTCCATGGAATCATTGATGTGAGAAAAAAGGAGACTGTTCAAATAGTCATTATTTATAATGATCCTTCTTCTTGTATCTCGATTAGATACTTGGCTTTAGGATATGTATTTATCACATTACTAAAACTTGAAGGCATTCATACTAGGTTAAATGGTGTATGAATACAATACTCGCAGTTTCGATAGTACATAATGAATGTATGGTATACTGTATGTGCATAAGTAAAAATATTAAAATTCTACACACACACGAGAGCTTATAAATTTATATTTTTTTTAAATCTTTTATTAATAATAATTATATACACTACCAGTCAAAAGTTTAAGTACACTTACTAATTTCCAATGTTTTGCTGCTTAGCTCATGACATAAACTTCAAATGTAAACTTAACAGGTACTAGAGATGAATTTGCTTACCTGGCTTTCATATTGTATGCTTCAGTGCATCTGCCCTATGCAGTGTGTTGTAACACAGAAGCTTCTTCAAAATAGACTTCAAAATGTGTTAATTTACGTCTAGCATGCAACCTAAAATTAATGCCATTAACTCTGCACAAAGGTCCAAAAACAGTTTAAAAGTCTTTACTGGGGTAGTGTGTTTCTTCAGGAGTATGTTAATACATGTGTTCGGTTATTAACATGCGCTGCAGGTCTTTACATATAAAATCCTTGCAGATGAGCTAACTGTGTAGTTTAAGGTATATTTCTGTGTTTCAAAAAGCAAAAATTCGGTGCCAAAGCTCAGTTAACAACAGAAAAAAGACAATCTATTGTAACTTTGAGAAATGAGGGCCAATCACTGAGGCAAATTGCAAAAAAAATAAAAGTTTCTGTGAATGCGGTTGCTTGTGCCATTAAATGGTACGAAGAAACTGGTCAAAATAAGGACAGAAAAAAGTCAGGGCGACCAAGAACCACAACAGACTCAGAGGACAGGTATATCCGAGTCACCAGTCTGCGCTACAGACGCCTCACAGCACCTGAAATCAAAGCCCAGCTGAACAACTCCAGAAGTACAACAGTTTCAACATCAACTGTTCAAAGAAGACTAAGAGAGGCAGGATTAAAAGGACGAACTGCAGCAAAGAAACCAATGCTGAGACTCCAGAACAAAAAGAAAAGGTTAACCTAGGCTAAAAAAAAAAAAAAATGGACTGTTGAGCAGTGGAAATTTGTCCTTTGGACTGACAAATCAAAGTTCGAAGTTTTTGGATCCAAACACAGAGTATTTGTGCGGCATAGAGCGGGTGAAAGAATGACACAGCAGTGTGTTGTGCCAACAGTGAAGCACGGTGGAGAAAATGTGATGGTCTGGGGATGTTTTGCAGGGTAGCAAGTTGGAGATCTCCATAAAGTCACTGGAATACTGAACCAACGTGGCTATCCCAGCATTCTACAGCGCCATGCCATCCCATCTGGACTGCGACTAGTTGGCCAACAGTTCAAAATGCAGCAAGACAACGATCCTAAACACACTTCCAAGCTGTGTCAAAATTACCTGAAGCAGAAAGGACGGCAACGTCAGCTCACAGTTATGGAATGGCCAGCACAGTCCCCGGATCTGAACCCCATCGAGCTAGTGTGGGATGAACTGGATCGACGAGTGAAAGCCAAGCAGCCATCCAGTGCTCAGAAGCGCTGAGTCTGGGAACTCTTACAAGAGTGCTGGCAGCAGCTTTCACCAGACTATCTTCTTTCTCTTGTTGAGCGCATGCCTCGAATTTGTTCTGCTGTAATTGCTGCTAGAGGAGGCTATTTTGATGAATCTAAAATTTAGACTTTGCTTTTGGTAAATTGTCCTGATTTGTTGTTATTTAAGTTCCCATGTTTGTACTTATGAATATTTGTGTCTTGATAACTTAGTTAATAAATAAAAAACTTTAAACAAAATTTGAAATTTATGAATATTTCAGGGTGTACAAAAACTTTTGACTGGTAGTATATATATATATATATGTGTGTTGTGTGTGCGTGTGTGTGTGTGTGTATATATATATATATGTGTGTGTGTGTGTGTGTGTGTGTGTGTGTGTGTATATATATATATATATATACATATACACACCTTACCTTACCTTATTCGTTTAACGCGATGATTCCTCATTTCGCGAAGATCAAGCTTGTCGCTCCTCCTCTCGAGTTGGCCTGGTGAAGTAGTGAGTTGGTTTCTTGTGCTCTCCACCTCACATAGCCAGGCACGCCCGGCTCATCCGGGATTGTTCTGAGCCAGGCGTCTAGTCTTCTTTTGAAGATGTCCACTGCAACTCCCTTCGTGTTTCTTAGGTCTTTGGGCAACTGATTAAACAGTTTGTTTTGGTCCTCTCACTACAAAACTATTTTCTTTCAGGGTTAAGGATGTTCCTCGTCTCGCCTTCAATTTGGGAACACGACAAAGTCTACCGTTTCTACCTTCCACCGTTGTTTGGGGAGTTATAGGGTTCAGAGTAAGATTAGGGACTAGTTTCTCCATTATTTTCCAAGTGTAAATAATGGCGTATCTCTCTCTTCTCCTTTCCAGTGAATATAGGTCTAGTTCGCGTAACCTTTCCCAGTAATTTAGTTCTTTGCACCCATTGATCTTGGCTGTGAAGCTTCTCTTGATCACTTCCAGCTGTCTAATGTCTTCTTTTTTATATGGGGATGTTAGGACCGAGCAGTATTCCAATTTGGGTATGATCAGGGTTTTCAGTGGAGGAATCATTACATTCCTATTCCTTCGTTTAAAGGTTCTCAATATCTGTCCCGTTATTCGCTTTGCTCTGTTTACTGCTCTTATTTTGTTTCAAATTTCGCACCATCTGTCATTACAACCCCTAAATCTTTTGCTCTGGAATTTCTCTGAATTTCCTGTCCATTTGGGGTATAATATTCCATGAATTTTAGGTCTTCTCCTTTTCCGTACCGTAATAGCTGAAATTTCTCGGTGTTAAACTTCATATTGTTGTCTTCCCTCCACTTGTAGATTCTGTTTATGTCGGTTTGTAGAGATCCTATATCTTCTGGGTTTCTCATTTTTCTACTGATCTTTGTGTCATCCGCAAAGGATGTTACTGTGCTGTCTCTGGTAACGTCCTCATCTATGTCAGTTAGCATGATTATGAAGAGTAATGGAGCTAATACTGTTCCTTGTGGTGGTGAGCTGAGGACCTCTGATTCTGATGAATATATATATATATATTATATATATATATATATATATATATTATATTCATCAGAATCAAGTATTATCGTTAAAGAAATATTAATATTTTAGTTTACGATTACTCCTGGTGGATATTACTGTCACTTTGGAAGTATATTTTAAAGATACTTTAGAGCAGTTTTCTATTAATGATCAGATGATCATTCGAATAAAATGAAATTTGACATGTGACGAGTAAACAATCCATTTTCTTTCTCATTTTACGACAATGAATAAAAATTATAGACATTTGTCTTCATTCGAGTCAATAATGATTTAATGATAATTTCACCAAGATGACTTTTAATATTTATTTAACGTTAAATGATTATCATTTAATATTTATTGTTATCAAAATCATTATTATTATTATTATTATTAGTAGTAGTAGTAGTAGTAGTAGTATACAATAAAATATAGATTTTTAAAAATGTAAATATAACATTTAAAAAATAACTAATATAAGTTGCAATTTAATAATTTAATATATATATATATATATATATATATATATATATATATATATATATATATATATATATATATATATGAACCCAGCTGTTCATCCTTTCACACAATAAAGAAATTGGTTGGTAGATAAACGGGTACCCTGGGTACTGGGTAGCCTAGTGGTTAAGACGCTGGGCTGCTGGTGGGGTGTGGTTCGGATTCGACGTTAAACTGTAGGTCTAAGGTGGAGTGACAAGCTTGACCTCCGTCAGAATGAACAATTCGGGCGGAAGCAAAACCAAGGTTAACTAAGGTATAATAAAGCAACGTATATTCGTAATTTTATTAAATATTATAATAATAATAATAATAATAATAAATAATAATAATAATAATAATAAAATTTCTGTATTTACATTTGCCATAAGTTACATAAATCCATTTACCAAAAAGTAATTAAAACGTATTAAATGTTTTCTTTAATTTATGTACGTATCATTTAATTTAAAATATAAATATTACTTTCAAGTTGATCCTTAACAACTTACGAGGCTCAAATATTATTAAATCGATCACTGATCCATGGAAGATCATTTTTAAATTCATTTAAGTCGAAACACTAAAATCGCTCCAACAGCGTTTGGCTCAAAATCGTAAACAGACATTTGACTTCTTATTAAAAATGGAAGGAATATTTCGTATACAGTTTTCAATTATTTTAATTAAAATTTATTCTTTCATTTTGCTGTAAAGAAAGAATTTTTTTAATCAGCAAAATGAGGTTTTATTTGTGTTTAGTCCAAATTAAATGGAGCTCTGGGGCAAAATACTTATAACATTCATTAACGTCATATATATACAGAAGAGAGAGAAGAGAGAGAGAGAGAGAGAGAGAGAGAGAGAGAGAGCGTGTGTGTGTGTCATTCAATGAATTTCCTCTTCCATTACTAATTGATAAGTTCACCAGTTAAAGTTTTTTATATAAATAATTTATGATATAAGTTCCTTTATCGATTCTGAACCAACAAACAAATTTCAAAGTGACTTAAGGTACCGTACATTCTGCTTAAATCAAATTAACAGTGAACTGATTAGGTTAACCTGACGACTACGAACGGGTTATTAGGGACTACTTTAGAACAGCTTTTAATGCGAGGAAGTTGTGCAATAACTTTTAAATTTTTATAAAATCAAATAAATCTTTTAAAATATGACGGAAAATTGGTACATTTCAAGAAATAATTACGTGAGTATAATTTAATCCACTTTCACGAAGATAAAGAGATTGGTGATAACGGATCGATATAAAGTGGTCCCATTTTATCTTATTTTATAGCCAAATACTTTCACTCGGGACGCCCATTAACGACCTCAGAGTACAGGACATCTTCAGAAAGGAGAGATCGAGGTAGTCTCTCGAATGTCCAATTAAAGCAAAGATAAAGTTTGATAATAGTTATCCTGCAAAATTAATGAAACTGGTTCTGCATGTAAATAAATACATAAAAACGATGAAAAGTATATAAGAGAGGCGTGTATATATATATATATACTATGGGAAAAATAACTGGCCAAAACATAAAAAGTTCTTATATATCATTATAAGCACTGTGCTCGCAATGTACTTCTTTTTTTTTTTTTTGTTAAAGAGAAAACGAGAGGTAAATGTGTCCAACGGAGATTGATTAATTTTTATCTCCGATCGAAAATAAGATCTCTCAAGTTCGGATAATTAATGAACCATTTTGAATTAATTCTTCAGATTTCATTTAAATACAGTGCACGTACTATTATATGGAATTATATGTTTGAACCTACTACAATATATATATATATATATATATATATATATATATATATATATATATATATACGCAAACATACATTGTAACGTACATATTATTAACCTACATATATACTGTACATACATAGCCTCTACGTATAAATGTACATACACATCAATTTCGAAATCGACAAAGTTGAAATTAAATGTTACAAAAATTACAAAGGATTGGCGCTTTTCAGTATATCTCTTCTTGTTCAAATTCAAATCTTATATATAGGGGCCTATATATATATATATATGGGTAATGACCTTTTTATTATGTATATGAGCTGAAAGTAAATCCAAATTTTTTTCAAGGAAGGGACATGAAATTGAAGTGCATTTCCAAAACTGTTGAAAGGTTTGCCAAAAAGCCAACAAAAATAAATGCATTTTGAGAAAGGGTAAAAGTTTAATTAAGATTGAAATAAAAAATGTAAATGGGAAAGAAACACATTCTGTGTGTGTGTGTGTGTGTGTGTTTAAGTTAGGTTTTAAACGCATGTAATTTACAGCAATTTAAGTAGCTTCAAAAGTCACGTTAACACAACACTAAGGTATTATTATTATTATTATTATTGTAGGAATAAATAGTAAAAAGCACATTATATCTATATATATATATATATATATATTATATATATATATATATATATATATATATATATATATATATTAACAGGTTGAAATAGAAATAGCAATTAACAATAAGACGAAACAAAAGGAAATTACTTCATACATCTTTTATACATTTTTAAATTTTGGCTACCCTGTATTTAAATATTATCTTTCCTTCATTACAAGTAAGTTTTGAAGACACACCCTCGTTGACACTTCATGCAACAATCGAGGACGGATATCCATCGCTCGACCTTTGCGCCAAATTAGCGGACTTTTGATATTCTCGCAGAAATAAAATAGTTCGTTGTTTCGTTTTAAAGTCCGCTTAAAACAGTGTTTGATAATCGCTCTTTGTAATACAATATATATATATATATATATATAGAGAGAGAGAGAGAGAGAGAGAGAGAGAGAGAGATTTGAAACCTTTTTATTCATTTGGAATTTAATTAATTAATTATGTGCATTATATTAACGCGTTTTCAATTGAATAGATAACATTTATAACATTTATACGATATAGTTCTACAAATAAATGTATTTCCCATTGGGACACACACACACACACACACACACACACATATAGATATAGGAAGGAATTTGGAACTACAGTATATACATTTGACCTACATGTTGATAGGGCGAGAGAGGCGAGGAATTGTATATGATAAGAACGTACCTTACAATTGATTAGTGAACGACATAAACAATCTTTTCTTGTCGTTTGATTTCACTAAATTGAAAGTCAATACATTATTGGTGAATAAATATCAAGATTATTTTTTATCAGGATAATTTATTTACCTCATTATTCTGAGCATTCACATTATTATTATTCTCAATTTCAACATTCACCATTCTTTGTTCCTTATATAAGCACTCTTTATATATATATATATATATATATATATATATATATATATATATATATATATATATATATATATATATATATATATATATATATATATATATATATACACTTTAGGTTACTTTAGGTGAGTTTGAACGACGGTTTAGGATCGACCTGCGGTCGACCCCTCTGCAGCATCCCGCCTCATTTGCTGGATTTGTGAAGGAGGGAATGGCTGTCTGATCTCCTCCTGCCCTCGCAGCCAGCCACCCATGGCTGGTCAGGGACTTTGCTCAGGAATCTGTCCAGCTGGTTCTTGAAGTTATTCAGGGCGGTGTGCTGGAGATTCCTTACTTCTTTTGGTAGGGCATTGAAAAGCTTTGGGCCTCGTATTCTGAGGGTATTTTCCATTCTCGTTTTCATGGCCTCTTGTCCCACCGCAGCTGGGACCGTACAAAATCTGCCTCTTCTCTCATTTCAGTTTGTTTCTATTTCATTTATAAGGTTAGGGACAGAGCCCTCAAGTATTTTCCATATGTATATTATTATGTACCGCTCGCGCCTTCTTTCGAGAGAGTAGAGTTCCAGGGATTGTAGTCGAGACCAGTAGTCTTCACCTTCCGTTTCCTCTATCTTAGACGTAAAAGTCCTTTGTATAGCTTCAATGTTCGCAATGTCTCGTTTTCTGTGTGTGTTTGTGACTACTGAGCAATACTCAATTATTGATAGGACTAGACCAGCGATGCACAAACCCTGGCCCGCGGGCCAAATGTGGCCCCCCACGGGTCTTTTCAGTGGCCCCACGGGTCTTTTCAATTCAATGAAAAAGTTAGCTACCCAAAGAAAAATCTGAAATAGTATCCCTGGTTATTATAAAAAATAGAATATCTATATATCTGGCCCCTACATATAAAACAGATGGTTGGTTTGGCCCTCACATCAAAAAAGTTTGTGCACCACTGGACTAGACTCTTCCATAATTTGAGTATGATGTTTGCTTTTGTGCTGCGGAAGCTCCTCCAGATGATTCCCATTATTTTTCTAGCCGTTGTAATTTTGATTTTATAGTGCTCTCTGAATTCTGCATCCGACGACATTATTACTCCAAGATCCCTGACTTGTGGATTTGGTGTCATCTATTTGGCTTGCATAGTTTTGTATCCTTTTTTCTGTAGCTCCTTGTTATTACCATATCTTAGAAGTTGGAATTTTTCTTCGTTGAACTTCATATTGTTGTCTTCTGCCCACTGGAATATTGTTTCAATGTCGTTTTGTAATTTTCTTATCTCACCTTCGTTCAATATTTCCTTACATAGCCTTGTCATCTGCGAAGCATGATACAATACTGTCCTTAATTCTGCATCAATATCTGCAATCATTAAAATAATAAAATAATATATATATATATATATATATATATATATATATATATATATATATATTTCTTATTTTTATTTGACTATCTTACTAATTAGTCAATAAGGTAATCACTATAAATATCGTACATTACTTAATATACAAATTAAGATGGGAATGGTATATATATATATATATATATATATATATATATCTATATATACACATTTTTTATCCCACCACATATTCAAGGTTACTGTTGTTTGATATTTCAACTTTTTTATAATAAGTTAAACGTAAATCAGTAAAGTTTTAATCCTATGAGACACTTAAGGTCATTGTACAGCATGAAATAAAGCAATATGCTCCATTGAAGATAGATGTACAATATATTATATATATATATATATTATATATATATATATATACGTTTCCTGAGAGTGAAACGGTCTTTTACTTCGTTTTTATTGACGAAACGTGATTTTTAAAAGGATTGCAAAGTGCATTTCGTTAATTCTTTTATTCCGTTTTTAATTTCCTCATTCGGCATTTACTAAGTCTAACTTATGCAGTATGTTACGTATTAACTGATGCATTGCCTGCACGTATAATTGTTTCATTTGAAATTTGGGTATTAACATTTAACCCTTTCATACCGTATGGCAATGTGTGTGAACGGTAACGTGCATGGTAACCTCGTACCTATGAAATAGTAATTTAAAGATGCTTTTTGCGCCAAAGTTTTCCAACCTTTAAGTATAGCTTAGGTATGAAGAGGTTCTATATATATAATATATTATATATATATATATATATATATATAGAGAGAGAGAGAGAGAGAGAGAGAGAGAGAGAGAGAGGGTGGGCCGAAAGTCTGGATCCATAGAAAATATTTATTTTAATACATAAATTACAACAAATGGTAAATACTTAAAATGATATCAACTTTACTCGTAATGCGTATCCGTGATACTGTACAGTAGTTCGTACTCCAGTATAAATACTCAAATATACTTTTTTTATTTCAGCCAGAAATGGCTTTCGAATCTAACAACAGAGACCGGTAGAACTTGTGCTCATGTACGCAAGACAGGGCGCTACACACAGAGAAGTTGCTACCGAATTCAATAGAAATCATCCTGATAAGCATCCAGTAACACATGCGACTGTTGGCAAGTTGTTTAAACGTTTCAAAGAAACAGGAAGTGTACTGCACATGATCGACGGCGTTCTGGTCGTCCAAAAACTGCAACTGATGAAAATACCTCTGCAATGGTATGTGAAACTTTAACGAATAGTCCAGTAAAGTCAACAAGAAGATTATCAAATGAAACACGCATCTCGAGAACTTCAATTCGAAGCATTATTAAAAATCATAATTTCCATCCATAAGTGTCTCGATGTCAGAGGCCGCCAATTTGAGCATTTGTTATAATTTGTTGTTTATACTGGAGTACGAACCACTGTACAGTATCACGGATAAGCATTTACGAGTTAAAGTTGATATTAATTTTAAGTATTTACCATTTGTTGTAATTTATGTATTAAAATAAATATTTTCCTATGGATCCAGACTTTCGGCCCACCCTGTATACAGTACTGGTAAAAAGTTTGGAAACACCTGTACAATTTATGTAATTTCTCCTTATTAACCAATAGAGTTATTTTAGTAGATTAATGTCTATTCCTATAAATAGACTATTGTTCTAAATGTACGAACTTTAGTAATTTAGATTATTTAACCCAATCATATTTCATTATTTTGTTATATTAATCAGGTTTTAGTCCTAAAATAGAAAACGAAAAAAACCTGATTAATATAACAAAATAACAAAATATGATTGGGTTAAATAATCTAAATTACTAAATTTTGTTAATTTAGAACAATAGTCTATTTATAGGAATAGACATTAGTCTACTAAAATAACTATTGGTTAATAAATTGGTTTTAAATTGATAATTATTTAGTTTCGTAAAAATTGGTCGTTGCCAATTTACCGGCGGTTTTTACATAAATTTCTTATGTTCTTGTGGTTCGGAACCCACGTAAAATTGTAGGTCCCCTCCGCCACCACGGAGGACATACACAATACACGATTACGAACACAGTTAGGTAGACCAGCCATGAGTGGATCCTAGGGTCTTTGTTGGTCTGAAACATTATAACATTATAACATATAACAATAAGGAAAAATTACATAAATTGTACAGGTGTTTCCAAACTTTTTACCAGTACTGTATATATATATATACTTATTACGGACCTATAGATTTTGGAGTGAAGGAAATTATTGGCCAAATTAAAATAATCATTTCAAATGTGAACATTCAGTAGTAGACTAACAACTTAATAGATAACATAACTTATTAAGTCTTCAGTTTCCATATATATATATATATATATATATATATGTTTTAATTAAAATTTCACAATTCAATCAAAAAGACGTTCCCGTCATTTTTCTGACCCTACCTAATTATCTATTTTCCTATCGACGTGTATATATATATATATATATATATAGATATATTACACACACGAGTGTGTATATATGATGTGACGATTTGTAAGGTAACCAAATGGATTTGATCTTTGTTCGATGTAACTAACTAATTAACTCTAACTAACAATCTTTAATTTGTATGAAAACAATCTCGTCTTTGTTTATTTTACGGAATGTACATAAATTTTCACATATTCTTTCATAGTTAATTAATATACAATTAATATATATTTCTTTAAGATAATTAACAATTAAAGATTCGCCAATTCGCCATAAATTAACGATATGAAATTTAATATCCTAAAATTCCTTAATTACTTTCACATATTTACAGTCAATTTCATTAATTACGTCTTATCCATAATTTAAATTACGTCTTATTTGCTCATTTTCCTTGCTGTTATTATCTTCATTACTATAAATATAAAGAGACTTTTTTTTTTTCTTTTTACTGAAAGGGAATATAAAATTCAGGTGCCTAATTTAATGACCTTAAAATTGACTTTTTAGTATAACGAGTTTTTTTTCACCGCTATTTTTGATACCTCTCGATCAAAATCAAAACTCAAAATAGGCAAAACATATGAACGCTTTCGAATACCGTTTTCTTATCGCTTTTTGGCCCTTTTTTTTTTTTTAAGCGACCCGCCATATACTGTATATTTTTCTATTTTCTATTTTCTATTTTTTTTTGGTGCTACTATAGCGTGCGGTCTACAAAGATATCTTTAGTCTACAAAAGAATTTGCGCTGAAGTGACCTGACCTGACTTGAATTTGTGCTGATCTGAAATGACTTGACTTTATCTCTGGGGACGAATGTGAGGTCAAGGCGGACCATAAAAGGGGGAATCATGAACGCAAATATTAGTTCAATCACATTAAAACAAAAAATTTAAAGGACAAATAAAACAAACTTCATTCTATGGGATATAATGCCATAGACACAACTTAACCTAACCAATCGTCAAGGGCATACAGTTGACCTAACCGGGCATTCAATTAACCTAACCGGTCATTATATTCCATAGAATGAATTGTTTGTTTTATTTGACCTTTAATTTTTTTGTTTTAATGTAATTGAATTCGTAAATATGTTGTAGACCGCACGCTATAGTGTAAATATCTTTGTAGACCTCACGCTATAGTAGCACCATTTTTTTTTTTACCTTAAATTCTGTCATTTATAACGTCACAACGGTCGGTTTCGTTGGGTTTTTACCATACCGAAATATGCGTCACATTATAATGAGAAGCGTTGCCTGAAAGTTCAGCCATTACGCTTGATTAACCAAGAAGGCTTTTCGTTTTTTATTGCCTTGTTTTATAACGTTTTTTAGAAGGTGCCTCAATCACATTATTTATCAGTGTTTTAAAAGGAAATGATAAATTATCTCGTGTTAATTCGCTCTCTTATATAGGTCAAACCATTTTAACATTTCGATGTATTCTAATAGGTTTGCGTGTATAACTTATAACCTATCGCTGTATTATAATAGGCTGCGTAAACGAGAGGTTGATATAGAAGGGCCAAGTGGAAAATGTATAATTTTAGTTCTGTGGAACCGTTCTTTGCTTAAATGTCTTTGTAAACACGAGGGTTTCGAGACTAGTGATTATAACTTCCAGTGCGTATTACGTATATAATTAAGGTGTACAGTAGCGGGTATAATTAAATGTTTTACACTTCATTGAAGGAAGGTTAATTTCATCTATTTAATGTTATAATTATGTAAGCAGTGAAGGACAACGGTGCTTTTAAACTAAAGTGGTTTAACTAAATCTGACGAAAGTACTTTCAATTTAACACTTACGAACACCTCTTACGTTTATCAACGTAATGATTTATTCGGACTATAGTGGATTGGATTTTCCCAGAAGAGTTCCTTGGTCCATGCAAGGTCTGTGTGTATCATAGATAGCCTCAGAGAACCGTTCTGAGTTCATTCACATAGGCACTAATTTATAGATTTATTGGTTAATTAAATAATTAATTGTTTGGGGTCACCAGATAGCAAACGTACCATTTGAGGAAAGGAATAGGTTTTCCTTTTAATTAATAACAAATGAACATTCACAGCGAATAATATTACAATTGCTCGTAAATCAACGTTAAGTACAAAAGGCTTGATATGTATAAATTAATTGTCAGCATAAATATACAAAAATCAAATACAGCAACAGGTAATAAATTACATTAAGTTATACAGTAATATTTTACTGTTTATTGTATTTAAATTGTTAATTCGATAAATGTCAAGCAATAGGGAACTCTGTGCACAAACGAAAAGAAAAAAAAAAGATTGTTTATAAGCGAGCGAAGAATTTCTCATAGCGCTATTTTAGGCTGGGACTGAGTGTAGCCCTATACGCGAACGTGAGCTCCAAAGAAAATACCTGAAGGGAAACTGTTTTTGAAATAGGCAAATAATTGTATGGTAGGCCTATACCTGAAAGATTCTTTTCACAGCGCTATTGACTGAAGACTGACTTAAACTTCAACTGTTAAATGTTGGGAACATGAGACTCGAGTGAGTTCATTATTTATGGTTGCCTTTCCTCTGGTTTTATGGTTATTTCACAATTCCTTGGTAAGGGTCTTGGTTGATTTTGATGATTGCCTCTTTTGGTTCTTTACAATATCGTGGGAGTGTTTTTATGAGGCTGACCACTATTTAAGCCTAAGGTAAGAAATATTCATTAACGCAGGAGGCTTCTCTCGTCATAACTTCACACTAATACCTAGAAAGTCTTCTTCGGTATAGATTTCTGCTGGTAACAGGAATTTGTGGTGTCTTCACTAAACTGTGACGAATCTCTTTTGTTCGTGTTTACTCACGAGTTTCTTCAGACATCTGGACCTCCTAAGAAATACTGTACCGGCAGGAAAACCTTTCGCACTTGAGAAATGTATTTTTTGCAATAAAACTATAGGCCTAAAATGAACTGTTTAATGAGCACCACTATATATATATATATATATATATAATATATATAATATATCAGTGTCCGTTATAATAGCGATAGTAAGGAGAGAGTGAGGCAACATTGCGGCGAAGAGAGAGGGATTGAAGACAGTCGGTAAAAGGCGGGGAATTGATGAGACGAAAAGCTCTTGATTCCACCAGGTCAAGTAGAGCTGTGTGAGTTCAGCCATCCCACACAAGAGAAGCATACTCAACACAGGGGCAGAGAAGACCCCTGTACAGATACAGCGCCTGAGTGGGGTTCAAGAAACTGCGGAGCCGGTACAACATACCTAACCTCTTCGAAGTTATTTTAGAAAGAGTGTCTGTAATCTTTCCAGGAAATATCACGAGAAAAGGAAACACCAAGAATGTTAAGAAAAGAGGAAGGATATATATATATATATATATATATATGTGTGTGTGTGTGTGTGTGTGTGTGTGTGTGTGTGTGTGTGTGTGGAAAAGGTTTTCCAGAGGAAATAATTTTTTTTTAAATTTAAGGATATTTCTGTTTGTATAAATTAAAGTATTAAATCTTTAAAAGATATTATTCTATTCGTATAAATTAAAATATGAATCCGTTAAATTTTTAATATTTGTATAAATTGCGTCAATGCCCAGTAGATTTTCTGGCATCCTTTCGATAAGCCTAACAATGCTCTCCACAGATGCCACATCTATAATCTTAAACAGAGATTCCTAAATTCTAAATGTTTTTTCGACTATTATAAATCACATAAAAGAGTTAAGTGTAGACCCAAAATTATATAAATTCCTTTGCTAATACCATTCTTAGACAACCTTTGCAAACTTAAGAATCTTTTGTAAACGTGGCACCATGGGAGTTTCTCCAGGACAGAGTGGAAACACGCCTCGCCCTTTGGGCAGCCGGTTCGGCTCGGGTCTTTTTCTTCGTTAAGACTCTCTCTAAGCGAGTGTCGTGTAAGGATTTATTTTTTCTAATTACTGCGCATTGTAAAAGGAATCTAATATCTTAAAAGTGATCTATCCTTGTGAAATAAAGACTGACAAAGGTAATTCGTCATTTATATCTTTCCACGAGAGTGGCATTCCACTCCCACAACGGATGAAGTGAGGGGACGCCATTGAGCGAAGGTATAAATTGTTTTTTTCCGTAACTCGCAGTCAGATTAAGTAAAGTGGAAAAGAAGAATCGTGAACGTCACCAGTATAAACTTCACTGTCGGTACAAGGAAGCGACATACTGAGTTTACCTACATATCGAAGATGGCTGTCTAACGAAGAAGCGGCCATCTTGCGACATATATATATATATATATATATCTTAATTGACTTAATGTCTTCAAACAACGATTCAGGATAGACCGGCGGTCGACCCCTTTGCAGCATCCCGCCTCACATGCGGGATTTGGTGGCGGAGAAAGTTTCCATTTTCCTCCTGCCCTCGTAGCCAGCTGGTCAGAGACTTTACACAAGAACCTCTCCAGTTGATTCTTGAAATCGTTCAGGTTGGTGTGCTGGAGATTTCTCAATTCTTTCGGCAGCAAGTCAAAGAGTTTTGGTCCACGTATTCGGAGGGTATTTTTCATCTCCATTTTCATGGTTCCCTGTCCTGCCGCAGCTGGGACAGTGCAGAATCTGCCTCTTCTCTCATTCCAGTGTGTTTGTATTCATTTCTAAAATTTGTGACATAACCCTCGAGTACTTTCTATATGTATATTATTGTATATCGCTCACGTCTTTCCAGGGAATAGAGTTTCAAGGTTTGTAGTCAAGACCATTAGTCTTCATCTTTCGTTTCCTTTATCTTAGACGCAAAATTTCTGTATATGGCCTCTATGTATGTAATGTCTAGTTTTCTGTATGGGCTTCAGTACTGAGCAATACTTAATTACGGGTAGAACTAAACTTTTCCATAAAACTAGTATTAGCATGATGTTTACTTTTCTGCAGTGAAACTCCTGCAGATAATTCCTATTATTTTTCTATTTGTTCTATTTCTTATTGAAATTCACCTTTTTGGGGTGCTTGGTGGTCTCTACGTGTTCAAAATGATTAAGTTTAGTTCTTTTACTTCTAAAATAAGAACTTCAACTGTACTGTTTCATTTGCTTACCTTCATTTCACTGTGCTTGTGCTTTTCATATAAATTCAATAGCCTCCTCCTTTCCTAGCAAATCTCTCCGCTCTGTATATGTTATAGTCCTTTATTGCTATTTCAATGTTTCCAGTGCAATTTTCACATCCTTTTATGTATTGATGCAAGTGTGTTTCCGTTAAGCACATGATATCTGTGTTGGTTTCCAGAGCTAGGTTTTGTAGATATTACAATTTGCAATCTGTATTGTCAGTGTACAGACTTTGTATATTTGTATATAATAAATTTAGAGGTTTAAAGTCTTTATGTTCAGTAGAGTTGGATGTTAGTCGGTATCGATCGATTTTGTCGGTTCCTGGTCGGTGTTATTGGATGGGCCGTTGCGCTTGAGAATACTGGAGATATTGCCCTTGGTATCACGTGGTTGGTAAGTTAACTCTGGGTGGTATTGGGGAGATGAATGTTGCATGTATTGTTGGTGTGACAATATCTACGAACTGTGGTCTTTTTCTCATTAAGAGTGACAGTTTTTCTTTTATCATTCTCATTTCGGGACTAGTATGTTTCATGGACTGCTCTCGATTTCTCTACGAATAAGGGCATTCCATAATGAGACATTTTTTTTCACTAACTGAATGTCTGCACATAGAAGAATGAGAGTAGTAGTAGTAACCTTCTCCGTATCAAACTCCATTCCTCATCGCATAGAAACATTTTTCGGGATGATTATAAACGCATTCGAAGCCATATTTACACGGTCCTTTTTTGTAGGATTTGCATATTTAGATTTAGATTCCTTAGATTCCTTATAAGTCCTGCGAAATTCAACTGCTTTCCTTTCTTCTAACACCGCTTCTTTCTTATTCAGTGATTTACTTTTTAATCTTTGGTGTGTTTTCGTTTTTATTTACGATGTTGCTATTATATTATATATATGACGTGGTTTAATACTTTATTTTTAAGGTGTAAATTATATCTTTATTTTAGCCTGTTTTCCTTTAAACCACATCATATAGATTTAACCCAAGGTTATATATATCACTGATTAATTATATATTCTTATTTCTCTGTCAATTCGTGTAGAGGAATAATTATAAAACCTTTTACAAAAATAATATATTCATCACAGACTTTCTAAACCAATTAGAATGCAAAATGAACTTTTTGACAGTAATGCAAATTTGTTGAAGAATGACACTTGATAATAAGACAATTAAGTAAAATAAGACAATTAAGTAAAATGCACAAGCAATTTAAATATGACTGTTAGACAATTTTAATCTGCAATTTGTAGTTATTTAACTGAATACAGCCGTATTGTAATACGCAAGCTCACTAAAATGAATAAACGCATACATACTACAATTTTGATTGAATTATCTTCAGAGTAACAACTATTTCTCTACCCGGCCCTTTGACCGTATTAGCTAGGTGCATCATACATTTTCATAGAATTATTTGAATCCTCTCTGGTTAATTGACCAGTTTAACTATGTGTAATACCGTACGATAATATGTCTAATGCATACCTTAATTACAATGTTTATCTACTTCCTTTTTGACAGTGGTAAATATTCCCTTCTGCGGGGATTACATCTTTGTAACCAAAATTTAAGACAACGCATTCATACTATTTAAAGTTAACACAATATATATATTTTTATATTTTGCGTTTTCTTTCTGTGAACGTTTAAGGAGAGACGATTTTTATGTCTTATTTTATTTTAAGCCAACCCGTTTGCTTTTCGCGTAATTTATGCTTAAGTCGGGGAACAATGGTACGTTATGCCACACACAATATTTTTCAGTACGAACTTCAATTAAGTTCAAAAGGAATTTTAATCCAATTTTGTTTCATTTTAGACAAAGGATCTTCGCGGGACCCGCTTTATGTAAAGCCTCGAGACACACTAATTCTCTCTTCTAATTTTAAGTTCGTTACACTTATGCCCAGACTTTCTTAAAGAAACTTTTAAATTAAAATTTAAAATCTCTTCTCGAGGATATTCCTCAGGCGAAACCAAAGGGTAAACAAAAACACCTTTGAGCAATCATTCACCCTTGAGGTATCAACAACCGTTCGTTTTTTGATAACGCGAGCGTGATTAACACCCTTCTACGCTAACCTCTGGTCCACTTCAGTCCTAAGAGCAAAAGTAATTTAATGTTCGCATAACATGAAATCCATCTAAAAATTATTTAATTTTAATTTTTTTTACTCATACAAATTTGTATTGTTTATGCATGATCAATTTTGTTTGTTGGTTAATTTATAACTAGTAATTAATTAACCTTATGTATATTATTCCCATACATAACAATATATATACTGATGGTCAAATTATAACTGTACAGTATTTCAAAAAATCTAAAAATTAAAATTCCCAAATTCCAAAACAATAAATGCTTAAATTGCTTGAATGCTTGGTGAAATCAAACCTGTAAGCATAACTGAGATAGTGGTAGAACAAAATTTTGATTACTTTCTTGAAAATAGAAAGCTATAATTGCGGTTAAATTATTGTTAAATAAAGGAAAAAAAAATCAAATTTCGTTATAAAACTCATGCTTTGAGACATATTA
>JAJOZX010004809.1:207500-260000 GCA_023014485.1 Bathynomus jamesi
GGATTCAAATTTTTTATTCATTTATTTAATTATATATTTTATTAAAGTTTTCAGAATTTTATTCTTGGTAATATTTTTGGGTGCGTGGGTTTTTGGATACCTTACGTCATAGCGACAAGCTTTAGGATACCCACAGAACTCACCTCGAGACGAAGATGTCGCCATAAATTTAAACTTATTTTTATTTAAAATCATTACGGATTATGAAAAAAGGGATATAATGAAGGTTAGGCTAGGTTAGGTTAGGTTAGATTAACTTAATTAGGTTAGTTAGACTCGGTTAAATGTCGCTATCTATAATTGAAAATGTAAAAGTGTCGCGGTTTTGCATAAGGTAGCCAAACATCTATGTGGGTGTGGGTGTTAATTCACGATCACTTTTGTAATTTATAGGGAATTTATAAGTGAAAAATGCATTTTATTTATTGAAAAGGTTTTATTTCACTTATAGGTTTTAAGCGTGATTTTATTGGTTTTGAAGTGCATCGTTATTGTCACACTTTACCGGAAATTGGTACAAATTTTTAATAAAAACTTCGTGATAGGCGAAAGCGAAAATGTTTTAACGCGTAAAGAAAATTATAATACACATTTTTTTGCTTTCATTTCTCATAAATTGTTTTCATTTCCCATTTCATCTTCCTTCATTACATTTTTTTTCTTTTCATTTCTTTCACTCAAATCGATAATTATTATCTCTAAATGTGTCTCGTTGCGTGAATCATTTTCGTTTTATTTCGCGTAAATAATCTTTACTTTCTTATTTCTCAAATGTCTCTTTCCAACTATCTTTCCTTTTACGCGAGTTTTGCCTCTTATCTCTTCTCGCGAGGACGACCCGTATCTTAACCTTAAAAAACGAGTGCCTCTGACGTAATTGGAGGTCATAAAAGTCTTTTGGCACCACCCACGATGTTTATATTAAAAGACTGTAGTTGATCTATTTTTATATTCATACACTATAAAAATTAAAGGGACTTTCCAGCGACCAAAATATGGTGTAGCAATTTATTGGATATCGTAGGAAAATGTTACATTTCTAATGGAGTAAATTAAAGTTTATTTTTAAGGAAAAAGGACACTAACTGACTGATACGCGAGTTTCACTTTTACTTAAAAATTAAATAAATTTAAATTACGGCATTAAAAGTATAATATTTTCCTACGATATCAAAGAAATATCCACATCGTAATTTAGTGGCGGGTAAGATTTTCGTGTTTAATCCCTTTATTTCTCCCGTTGCATATACTCTCTCTCTCTCTCTCTCTCTCTCTCTCTCTCTCTCTCTCTCTCATCAATTATTTGCCTTGCATACCATGCATGAAAGCACCAAAAGAACTTTCACTCCTTTCAACCAATCTTTCACATTTTTCTCTCAGAATTTTAGCAAATTTTCCCCACGATGAAAGAAAATAATGAATGAAATGTGCAATTACTATTTCCTTAATCTTTAATCGTATATATATATATATATATATATATATATATATATATATATATATATATATATATGATGAATAAAACCACGAAGGAAAGGAAACACAGAGTGGTGCTCAAGAGCTTTCGTCTAATGACATCCTCAGGAACACTAAAGTACATAAAGAGTTCAAGACTATATATAGGTTACAAACCATGGGCAACCCCTTGTCGCCCCTCCTCTCCAATATTTATTTGGAGTTTTTCGAAATTACTTACATTCCGAGAATCCTGGGGGTTAGCATCCCTTGGTTGCGGTACGTCGACGATATTTTGCAATTACTATTTCCTTAATCTTTAATCGTATATATATATATATATATATATATATATATATATATATATATATAATATAATATATATATATATGATGAATAAAACCACGAAGGAAAGGAAACACAGAGTGGTGCTCAAGAGCTTTCGTCTAATGACATCCTCAGGAACACTAAAGTACATAAAGAGTTCAAGACTATATATAGGTTACAAACCATGGGCAACCCCTTGTCGCCCCTCCTCTCCAATATTTATTTGGAGTTTTTCGAAATTACTTACATTCCGAGAATCCTGGGGGTTGGCATCCCTTGGTTGCGGTACGTCGACGATATTTTGTGTATCTGGCCCATGAATCGTGACCTGGATGACTTCCTCCTTCAGTTAAATGATCAAGTCCCTTCCATTAAGTTTACTTTAGAAGTGGAACAAGACAACTCAATCCCGTTTTGGGATGTGCGTGTACATAGGGAAAGCCCAGGTTTTAAGTTTAGTATCTATCGGAAAATAACAAACAATTTGTCCTACGTGCACTTTTACTCTGGACATGACACGCCCATTAAGAAGGCCATATTTTCCTCAATGTTTCTCCGCGCTCTTAGGATCGCCAGTCCGGAATACATCGATGCCGAATTAGAAAAAATCAATGGTATCGGAAGTGATCTGTGCTACCCACCTGCGTTTTTGGAATCTTGTCTTAACAAGGCAAAACGAACCTTCTATCGTGTGAATAATAACTCTCACACTTTGTCAAAGAATATTTTAGTACTTCCATTTTTCCCGGGCTTTTTAGGCATTGCCAATGTACTTAAACTTTTGGATATTAATGTAGTATTTTCATATAACAATATTGTGAAAAATATCATAGTAAAAAATAGCCCTACCAATTCAGGCATTATCTATAAAATTGGTTGTAAACAATGTGATTCCTTTTACATAGGTCAGACGGGAAAGGATTTGCACACGCGTGTAAAACAGCATCAATATTCCGTTAGAACGGGACAGTCGCCCGGTGCTCTTTTTGTCCATTTGTCAGAATTATCCCATTGTATTGATTGGAATAATGCTTCAGTTTTGTCTCATTCTAGCAACATTGTTAATAGAAATATTCTTGAGTCTGCTGTTATTCAAATTATAAATAACTTTAACATGAGCAGAGGTCTCTTCCAACTCGATCCCGTTGTTTTGAATTCGTTCAGAAGAGATTTAAACAAGAAGGGCAGAGTGCTAAATCTTTGGTAATTCTTCCCTTATAAATTTGTATGCTCCTCTTACAATTTTTATTTTTATTTTTATTTTTCAATTAATTTTTATTTTTATTTCATTTTTATTTTTTGTGACATATATTATTTAGGCATTATCCATAAAATAGGTTGTAAATAATCCATTTGAGCTTGAATTTGTATGCTAATCTTACAATTTTTATATTTTTCATTTTTTTTTTTTTTATTTCTTTAATTGTTCTTCTATTTTTATATAATTTTTTGTGACCTATATATCATTTAGGTATTATCTATAAAACTGGTTGTAAACAATTCATTTGAGCTTGTGTTGAATTCGAGCAAAGTGCTAAAATTGGGAGTTTTCCTTAAAAATGTGTATGCTCCTCCCACAATTTCTTATATATATATATATATATATATATATATATATATATATATATATATATATATGTGTGTGTGTGTGTGGTGTGTACACACACTTCTTTTTTTTTGTAACCTATATATATTCTTGAACTCTTTATGTACTTTAGTGTTTCTGAGGATGTCATTAGACGAAAGCGCTTGAGCACCACTCTGTGTTTCCCTTCCTTCGTGGTTTTATTCATCATAAATATTTTTCATGTGTTACTTTCGTGAAATAATTTTCATATATATATATGTGTGTGTGTGTATGTGTGAGTGTGTGTGTGTGCGTGTGTAAATATTCTCACAATTATTTCTTGAAAATGAATATAATTAAACATATATGACGTTTAATTACAAGGAAGCTTAACTTCGTTTTGGTTAAGGTATAAAAACGGCAATTTTTTTATTTATTATGACAAATAACTTGTAAAGGAAAATGAAAATTAGCACTTACGATAATTATTCTTATTTCAACGAAAAGATAAAAACATCCTCAAAATTAAATTTTTTTTTTGTAGTTTCAATTTATTGCATAGTTCATTTTAAATTATAGTAGTTTCAATATTATGCGAAGACTAATAGTGTCTATTATATATATATAATATATATATATATATATATATATATATATAATATATATATATATATTATAATAATATATATATAGGGTGTTTCACAACCGGTATGCCATACTTTGGGGGGTGATTTGGGGGATGATATCGAGTAAAAAGTTAACATAGGTGCTATTTCCAACCTTTGCGGAGCTACGGACGTTTTAAGGTGCACGGAAAAAATAAACGAGCTATTAATCTGATGTATTTATTGCTACATTTTATGAGATACACCTTATGAATGTTCAAAATGTCCGCCTCGGTTTTCAATGCACAGCCTTGCTCGTTGCAAACAAAAGACCACTGCCCATTGAACGCAAGAGTTCCTCTCTAGTTTGTACTTTGGTCTTGTAGACCATCTCTTTCATAAGGCCCCATTAAAAGAAATCTAACGGGGTTAGGTCTGGAGATCTCGGGGGTCACGATATTGGACCAGCACGACCAATAAATACATCAGTTCAATACTCTCGTTTGTTTTTGCCGTGCACCTTAAAACGTCCGTAGCTCCGCAACGGTTGGAAATAGCATCTATGTTGTACTAACTTTTTTACTCGATATCACCCCCCGAAATCAACCCCCAAAGTATGGCAGACCGGTTGTGAAACACCCTGTATATTACTGCCAGTACGATGGCTTCTTACGATGGTTTCAGGATCCAACTGTGGTCAACCCTCCTCTGCAGCATCCCTCTTTATTTGTGGGTTTTGGTGGAGGAGAGAATTGTGTGTGTGTGTGTGTGGTGTGTGTGTGTGTGTGTGTCACTGTTAATGTAGATCGAATGGAATAAGGTTGAACGAAATAAAATCGAACCTAAAGAACAGAAAGAAAAAAAAAAATATTTTTTTTAAATCAGATCTTGTTTTCAGTCTTTCATGAAAACCAAACAATTTGTTCACCGTTTTCCTATTTCAGATCTCGGATTTAAAAAATGTGTTCATTACACGCACACACACCCCTATATATATATATATATATATATATATATTATATATATATATATATATATATATATATAGGTGTGTATATAATATATATATATATATATATATATATATATATAGGTGTGTATATATTATATTATATATATAATATATATATATATATAGGGGTGTATATATAATATATATATATATATATATATATATATATATATATGTCACGCGGGCTTATCTGCTGCACGATATTTATAGGGATGATCACTAAAGACTCAAGATATTCTTGATGGTCCCAATCAGTCGGTTGTTGCAGAAAGCGTCGAGTCCATAATTTGCAAATAAAGTTAACTCATCGATTAATTGAATCACCTTTTCTCACCCTTCTTCCTTTTGTGTATTGTTTTTTTGTGTATTTTGTGTATTCTTATAAAAATTCATGGAATATGGAGAGACAAATACGTTCAATAAAACAGTGTCGCAATTAACTCACAAGCATTACTTGGTAAATTTCACAATAAGTTATTGTAGGAACGCAATATCTTTGCGGGCAAGGGAGTGTCACTCGAGTTTCACAGAGTTTCATGAGCAGTTGCTTAACGGGTGGCCTTGGCAGGGGGCTGACGGATTAGCAAGAACAGGGGCCACCTGTGGCAAGGTGGCCTTGTTCGAAGGGCACAAAATCGCAAGAATGGATCGCCGTCGCTCGAAGGAGCGATCTTGGTACGAGGCTCGCAGAAATGACAAGAATTTCGAGAAAGCCTTTGCTCGAGGCTAAATAACTTTAGTGTGTGGGGATTTTAGAGTTCAGGAACAACCTATTTGAGTGGTTCTTTCCGTTATATGCCCATGGCATAACAGTCTGCCGAATAGGGTGGAGCTATATAATAAATCCGAACTTTTAATTGGTAAGATCCTGCATGAAAATTAACCAATCGACGCACGAGTAAGGTCGTGACTTGAAGCGGACCTAAAGGACCTTTGCCCTAGAATTTAACGTTTGAAAAGAACCAGATGTGGAGTCTATGGTCGGACGAGAGTCTTGAGAAAAAATAAACAGGGAAACTGCCCATAAAAATTAATGAGGGATAGGAGACTTAGTTGAACGAAGTGGCACTTGATATTATAAAATATGCGTTTGTTTTAAACTGTAAGTTTAAGATGTCAGCTATAGATTAGGAATTGAAAGATTTATGAGATATGTGGTCCCCGCAGTCAGTGATGGCCACACGAAAATGAAAATCGGCAAACATTCAGAGATGTTGCAAAATCTTAAATATTTTTTAATTAGTATAACTCTATATGAAGAAAAAATGTATTCGCTATGACGAACTCATTAGCCACATGGAATTTTATGACCATTGTGATATATATATATATATATATATATATATATATATATATATATATACACACCTCCGCATAAGCGACCATTTTAAATAGCTACATATATCTAAAAAACTAAGTAACCAAGTCTAATTTAACCTCACTATCCACTATCGAATCTTTCGACAGTGTAGTTAAAATACTATAATAGGGCGGGCCTTATTAGGGCCCTATATAAGTATTTTTATAGTGAATACGATAAGCATTATTTAAAGATATGACAATTATAATATCGCATATCTATATTCTATACATATATTTGCATGGTAAAAGTGCGTAAACGAAATAAAATATCACATTTCAGTGGAACAAGTAAAAATATGTATAGCAAATGCTTGCCAAAGGCACGACGATATATGGCGGTCACAGTGAATAACGCTATGGCGAAGTCAGTCAGCATTTAGCCACCGTACTGAATAAAATTTCAAAACCTTTTTTTATCAAATAATTATTTGTTAAATTAGTTATTGTCTAGGTTTCGCTTGACTTATCTGGACAGAACTCTATGTGAATTTATTAGTGATTCAAACACTCGAGTTTGAGTAGCATTTACCTAAATATATTTGAATCTATATATTTGATTTGTGATTGATTCAGAAGCGAACGTACATTGAATTGTCAGTTTTCACAATCACAATTCCGAGGCGTTGAGCCGGTTGAAGTCCAAGGACGATTTAATTGCGTTCTATTTGATTTAATCTTAAGTCAGTATTGTTAATTATTGCCAGACCTTCTTGTAGGTCACGAGTTAATATTGAGTTTAGTTTATATAAATTATAATTTCGCTCCGTGTATCACTAATTTATATTCTTATTTGTTATTTATATATTGTTACGTATGGTAACTGATCCTTCGAATCTGTGATCGTTTTATAATAAATCGTAAACTTGAAAGCTTTACGAAGTGTAATAAAAAATTCACACCCTATTCAAGTTATGAATTGCACTTCACAATTTTTGACACTCGCCAAAGCCTAACCTTACTCTCATCGAACCGAAAAGGGCACAATTGAGGACTTGAAGGGTGGCTTCTGTTGTTAAGTTGTTAAATAGTGAGGCATTCGCTAATCTAGCCTCGTCTAACCCAACCGACAGTAAAAAATTTTGGTAAAAATTTTTAAATAATTTTTTTAATGTTCCGAGGCACCAGACGTGTTACCTCACAAAAAATTACCCAACTACATCTGTGAATTACCACATTCGACCTCACTTATGCCGATTCCCTACGCGTGCATCACACACACATATATATATCGTCAATCCGGCGTTCGAAACTCCGGCAACTCCCAAAATTCGCCACAATTTAAAAAAAATAAGTCATATTTTCACTATGGCAATTTTTCCAAAACCTGGCAGCACGCGTGTTGCCGAGATTCTCCGTGTTGTTGTTCCGGCGCTGCCGTAGCCCACGCCCGCACCCGCCACGCTTTATCTTCATTTACTCGTAGCAGTCGCATGCTTTGCTCGCTGAGTCGCTCTCTGCCCGTTCATTTTGTGCTTAAAATGCCTAAAATGTATACATTCCAAAATCTGGAAAATTCCGTAATCCGGCAACTGCTTGATCCTAAGGGCGACACATTATTATCGAAATTCACCTGTACATTTTTTTTTCCTCTATAATTGTCAATTTTTTTCAGTCGTATTTAATTTTTATTCTGCTTTCCGTAGTTGGGAAGTTATTTTTCTGCCATTTAAAAGTTTTTACTTTCATTTTAATTTTCGTGTATATAATATATATGTATATATATATATATGTATATATATATATTATGGTTCTGTAGTTTTATCTATATTTATTTAACAAAGAATATGTTTGAAGTTAGTTGTTAATAATTTTTAAATGGGTGAAATATTGTGCAGAATAAAAAATAACTTCTTTGTCCAAATGCAGTTACAGCAGTTAAGGAAATTCTTTAAAAATCCTTTCTCTATTTCAGTTTTATATATAATATATATATATATATATATATATTATATCTATGTGTGTGTGTGTGTGTGTGTGCGCGCAACTGGACATAAGCGAGGTCGAGCGCGTGTTAATTTACAGATGTAATGGGCAATGTTTTTGGTACCTCACCACATTAAAAAAATGTATAAAAAATATAGAAACATTTTTATTGTCGGAGAAAAGCTATTAGTCATAATTAGGTCAGGCTACGCTAGGTTAGGTTAATTAGTTTGATTAGGTTAGAGAGTGCCTCACTATTTAATGACTTAATAAAAAGCACCCTTCGAACCTTCAACTACGTTTGAAACACTTATCACGCCCTTCTCTGTTCGCTGGCACAATGGTTAAGTTAGGTTAAACTAGATTTGGTTAATTAGTTTCTTCGATATGATTTTAAGAAGTCGGTACGTCGATTATACTGAGATGCGCGCAAGTGTGTGTGTGTGTGTGTTCCCTACGGAATCGCGAAAATGTTGATGATACACACAGTCCATTGCGATGAACGTGTACATCACGACAATTGCAGTGTCGCGGCGGTTTATCTTTATAATTACCATCTTTTATCATGGGAAAAGGTGATATAATTAAACTAGACTAATTTAGGTAAGGTTTGGTTAAATTTAGTATTTTTTTTTTTAATTTGGCAAGTGTCGCGATGCAGAAGTGAATGTGAAAATGTTTTGTAGGGTTTCGTAGGGTAGCCAAACGTATTTATGTGCGTGTGTGTTTCTACATACGTATATGTATGTATGTATAAAATTTCCTTGAAATTCCTTTTAGAAAACAGGAAATTCCTAAAAGTTCCTCTTTTCCTTCGGAATTAACTGAAAGAGGTCATGGAGTTTCGGGTCTGCAACGGATTAAAGCAGTTTAATCTCACAAAGGAAAACGAATGAATCGCGTAACACTTCAATAGTGGCGTTTCCATCAATAAAAGGTAAAGAGTAATGCGTGTATTTGCGCGTCACAATGCAGTACTGGTGCGTTCGAAGAGTCGTCTGACCATATTACTTTTACTCTTTGTTGAGAAACTTAGGAAAGAGGTTAAAATGGTTTAATATATTAAAAATTTTATATTAACCTTAATATATATTGCAATATAAACTTTATTTATGCAGTTTGTGGATAAATTGTACGTTTGTACGCGTTTTCAGAAACTAAATGTGAATTCTATTTTGGGTTCCCTACTTTCCGCTGCATTGGGAACCCCTTTGTTCATTGTTCAACTTTTCATTCTTGCCCTGCCAAATTTTACCAAATGTTTAAAGGTCTTCTGAACCGATCGACGGAAAATATACAGAGGGTTGACAAAGGTAAATAGACTCGTTTGCTTTTTCCAAAATTTTTTGAATTGATTATAAAAGTCAATAAATTATAACATTTTTAATCAATAAATACAAAAGGGAAAGGAACGCGATTTTTAAATTAATTAAATTCATTTATTATATATTGACTTTTATAATAAAATATAATTTTTTGGAAAAGTGTCTATTCACTTTTGTCAACCCTCTGCACATGGTGTACATAATCAATAGAGATGATTAATTTAAATATAGTCAAGGGAAGTCGATACGTTTACAAATGTGGCCGTCATCGACCAATCATTAGCCAGTTTTCCTAGAAATGAAGAATCGGAGAACCCGTTTTCAATGCTTGCAACTATATATTTAAATTATTATTTTTTAACTCGTTTCATATAAACAAGAAAACATCTGCATTCCAACTATGAACCAGTAACAAATATCAGAAATTTTTAAAATTACAATTAAACGCATATACTGTATTTATGTACAAAATGTTGGCCATTTACTCTTTAATTTCATAAAACATTTGGGTCGTCAGCATTCAAACGTGTTTGGTTGGTTCATGTCCAACTCTAATCTCATGAGTCATGACTCATGACACAAGAGGTGCATTCTCTCCTCTCTCTCTCTCTCTCTCTCTCTCTCTCTATAAGGGTCTCGTTTGTTTCAAGCATGAAATTGAGTCAAAGCATGGAATCCTTGAAATCCTCTCTCTCCCACGCGCGGGAAAGATCTCGTTAATTCATACTGTAAAGAAAATATAAATTTCTCGTGACCCATTATATTTTCGTTTACTAGCTAATATTATCAAGCAAGAAATAGGACGTTTAGTAAACGTCCTAAGCGTTTATAAAACTTCAATAAAATGTTTTTATTTCGTGGTGGGTAGTAATTTATAGTGTATATATGGACCACGGTGGGACTCATGATATGGCAAGAAGTTGATTTAACTGACAACGTTAGTGTCAGGTGATAGTAATAGGATGAAAATTAATCAATGTTGTCAACAATGACTTTGTATACTGATTTAATGTTGTGACAACATGGGCTACGTCGTGATTCCGTCGCAACACCTCATTAGGTCAACGACGTTAAGCGATGTTAGAACGATTCAGTACTTGAATGGATGACCGTCCTCTCAGATGATGTAACGACCCCGCGACCCGTGGTTCAGATCTCTCGTAAAACTATAAGTTCCCTTTGTCACTTGACCTCTCTCGTTCTAAAGGGGATTAAACCTGCCAAAACATTATTATTGTTTTGACAACATTCACGAAACAAAGTTGAAACGAGGATGACACCAAACAATAAAGTACCGAAATTACACTGATGTATCACAACTTCTCAACATTGATTCTTAAAGTTAGTGTTCATGTTGATGTAACATTAATTTAATTTCATCAGTGTCTAATCAAGGTTCATAACAGTTAAATCAACGATAACATTAGTGATACTAAAAGCAATGAAACAACTTTGAAATTCAACACAAATTTTGTTTATCACTGTCATATACTTGAAGGCAATATATATATATAATCACTTAATTTTCAAAATTAAGTGTAATACATGCGTGACATCATAGATCTTGACTATAGGAAATGAAATTGTATACAATTTTATGCAATTAAAAATTACACACTTTCTTTCCATTTAGAAAAGAAAAGAAATTTTTAATTATAACTTTTAATAATTATATAAATTTTAACCACAACTTGTAAGACTGTAATTTGAAATTAAAACAATTAAGATTTATTGCTTTTCATATTGTTATTTAGAGAGGAATATTATTTCACATCTTTACATCTTCTTTAATCTGTAAACAAAATTGAGGTTCTACAAATAAGAAAGTTCACTTTCATTTGGATTAATAAAAAAGGGGTTCTTACAAATTATTTCTCGTTTTAAATATACAGTGGCGCTCATAAGTATTCGTACAGAGAAATATTTCGGTTATATTCTTCTTTATCTTTTGTACCATGTTTAGGAGTTATCAAAAGTTTACCGTTCGTTCGGAAAAATTTAACAAGTAAATAATTAGTTTAACTCCAACATATAATATAAAATATCAAAGAATTTGAGGAAAATGAAAAAGTTAAAATGCACAAGTTTTCGTTCATTTACTAACATTATTTAATATTTTCTGCGTTCACATTTTGCTTGAATGACTTCATTGATTCGGTTTGGTTATTTTTCTACAAGGTTTCGATTTCTCTCTGTAGAAATTTTAGCCCAGTCTTCTAAAGAAAATTGTTGCATTTCATTCAGATTCGAAGGGCTTCTCTTGCAGAGAGTTTTTTTCAAATCAAACTATTGTTGAAGCCATTTCATAGAGCTCTTACTTTTATGTTTTAGATCATTATCTTGTTGTAGTATTCATTTGCAACCCATTCGCAAATCTCGTACTGAAGGCAATACATTTTCTTCTAAAATTTCCTGAGATTTCTTCGAATTCAAGATTCCATTGATGACAACAATCTTGCCTGGACCAGAAGCACTAAAGCATTCCGAAAGAAGCAAACTACCACGACTATGTTTAACCGTTGAGAGGAATTTTTTTCCCCCTTCGAATGCAGTATTTGATTTTCGCCAAACATACCGTTGCTCGTTGTTCCTGAATAATTCGTCCAGAATGCAACTCCATCATTTTGATGATCCTTAGCTACTGTAAATGAGCTTTGTGCGCTTTTCGTAGCAGAAGTTTTCTTCGTGCAACTCTTCCATGCAGACCATTCTTTCTCAATGTACGACGTACAGTAGAGGGATGGACATTGATCTTAGACAGTCTGTGTTTGGCAAATGTCACCTGTAGTAGATTCGTAGCAGCAGCCATTCTTTCAACCCGTTTAGCTGTACGTTCTGAAATCTTACAAGGTCTTCCACACCTTGGCAGAATCTTGATTGTTCCAAAGCCTCTCCATTTCTTTATAACTGCCAACAATCAATAAACAGCCAACTACTGATAAAAACTTTAAATTCTTCAAGCCTAAGCTGGACACACGAAGTATTAAATAATTTTGTAAATAAATGTACGAAACTGCTTTTTTTTTATTTTCCGCGAATTCTTTGATGTTTTGCATTATAATGTTGGAATTAAACAAATTTTTTAATTGGTTAAATTTTTCCAAACAAACGGTAAACGCTTCATAATTATACTATGTTTGGTGTAAAGAATAAGAACGAATATAAATTAAGTTTCTCTGTACGAATACTTTTGAACGCTTTTCGGGTAATATATGTGACCCTTAAACATAGGTAATACGCATTACTAACCTAACCTTCACGAAGTCGTTAATCGCTCAATCGAATTACCCTAAATGCCTGAAGCTTTTAGGCATTACGTGAAATTATATACGGTACATACGAGTATATGTGAAATTATTATATTTATTATATATATATATATATATATATATATATATATATATATATATATATCCTGTCTGCTTTGCAGATAGCTGGTGAGGGAAGCTATATTTATGGGATCTCTTTGCGAGAGACCCGTTGCCCACGTCGGGCTAAAATCATGAAAAAGGAAAAAAACTATGGTATTTGTCATTTATCATTACTTATTCGGACTATAGTGGATTTAATTTTCCCAGAAGAGTTCCATGTGCCATGCACGGTCTGTGTTTAACATATATATATATATATATATATATATATATTATATATATATATATATATATATATGTGTGGTGTGTGTGTGTGTGTGTGTGTGTGTGTTACATAGACCGTGCATTGCATGGAACAAGGAACTCTTCTGGAAAAATTAAATGCACTATAGTCCGAATAAGTAATAGTAAATGACAAATACTATAGTTTTCCTTTTCATGATAGAAGTTCAACGTGGTCAACGGGTCACTCTCAGGGGACCACTCTGAATTGTAACATGTATACAATATGTGAAATTTCTCTGTACGAATGCTTTTGAGCGCACCTATATATATATATATATATATATATATATATATATATATATATATATATATATATATATAGAGAGAGAGAGAGAGAGAGAGAGAGAGAGAGAGAGAGAGAGAGAGAGAGAGAGAGAGAGAGAGAGTTACAAGGACAAGAGGAAGGCTCAAACCTTTCGGTCCACTCTGGGAGGTTCCTGTTATTAAACTAGTGCATTTTTTAAGTATTCTAGCTGAAGTAGAAAACTGGATAGAAAAGCATAATGCTCTCTCCCCATCTCCGCTCCCTCCCCGCCAGAGGCGGGTACGGTAAAAGGTTGAAGAAAATGCCTTGACCCTGGAAAAGTAGCCAAAGAAATTTTACAGGAAAGAGAATATTGTATAACCCAGTTCGACAATTACGTTATGCACACAAATCGTACACTAGAGAGCATGGTTGTATAAACTAACATAATAATATATTTGTGCTAATCGTATATCATCTACTTGGTATCGTCACAAAAACCTCGAACATATAGGCCTATTTTGATTTTGTACGAAATATTTACAACTCTGTTTACCAAGGTATCGAAGCCAACGAAGATCCCATGGCCCAGTGCAGGTTAACACAAAAGGATTAGGCAACTCTCCATGTCTACACCCACGTATGCGTAAAGCCATCATGCTAACAAGGTGATGAAATGCTTTTACGAGAAAGGAATTGAAACAGGAATTGAGAAAGAATCAGATTTTCCACACCATGTCCTCATCCTTCACACGCAACCAACTGCCCAAGAAAAGGAAGCTAAAAAAAAAAGAAATAGGGACGGCAGAAACGCAACCTTATCTCCCCTAATCCATGTCATGCATTTTTTTTTTTTTAGTTTTTCTTCATTAGGAAATTATGGATTTCTACAAAATATACTTATCTAGTCTATTAACAAGGCAGGCAAGTGTGTGAGCGTGTTTTCTGTAATTGGATGTCTATTATTTGTATATGTTTGCCAATTCTTTGAATGTCGCAAAATTTGAATTTGGGTCTCCCGCCATGAAAGGTGTTTGTGCGACAAGTGATATACTGAGTCGTTCATACTTCACGGTGTTGTGCCACCACGAGAAAGAGAGAGAGAGAGAGAGAGAGAGAGAGAAGGAGAGAGAGAGAGAGAGAGAATGTACTTGAAGCTGTATTCATTATATTTTGGTTATGCACCATAAACTTCAAGAGTTTCTAATATTTTATTTGAAGAGTGTCTCTAAAATTTGGAAAAGACAAGTCTCTCTGTATGCATTGTAACATAGATGAAATGTATTTAGTAAAGTGCGATTTTGAACCATTTTGGACAAAGAAATAGAATATAATGAGAAATTCAACGATTAACGACGTTGGACAAACGCGTATAATATAATTAATGATAAATTCATCGATTTATTAATTAACAATTGACAATTACACCGATTTTTAGGTATGAAGAAAACGCTTTGAACGAAAGGTATAAATCTTTCGTCCAAAGCATTTTTACCATACCAAAACATCGATGTAACTTTCAAAAGTTAATTCATAAATCGGTGAATTTATCATTATATTATACGCCTTTGTCCAACATCGTTCATTTTTCACCTAAACCAATAAAATTAGAAAATACAATAGTAATTTTGGGTTTCTTTTTAATAGTTTTCGGCCAGGTTCTTTCCTCTGTACATTATTCCATAGAACTACATGAAGAATTTTTTTGTGCAACAAATACTTCAATAAAATAACTCATTTACACTTCCCTCTAAAGTCCTTAAAAGTTTATTTTAAAATATCTAAATTTTTGTTTAAAGTAACATTTTGCATGTTTCACGTACGTTCCTGGAGACAAAATCATCTAATTCAACGAAATATGCAATATATATATATATATATATATATATATATATATATATTGTGAGAGAGAGAGAGAGAGAGAGAGAGAGAGAGAGAGAGATTCTTTAAACTTCTAAAATTAGAGCGCAATTATTATAAAAAATAATGCTTGATTGTTTCTTCTGAATAAAGGAAATGGGTATAATAATAATAATAACCAATGATGATGATGATAATAATAATAATAATAATAATTATTATTATTATTAGCATTATTATTATTATTATCATCATTATTTCCGTGTTTGAATAGTGGCAAAATATTTTTCCTTTATAAAACTAGTCAATACTCTGTTTACTTCTTCCTGATATCGAATCAAAAGCTCTTTCATATGTCCATGCGTACAGTTTGTGCTTCAAGTTTGAAAATTCCAGATAATGAAGCCCTTAAATAAACAGTATGACTAACATAGAGGAAATGATTTTAAATTTCTGTTTGCGTATGGAAGTTTATTGCCTAAATCACATCGTACAGATTTTAATCAAAGCACACAAAGCCATGTAGGATATTTCTTAAAATCAGCCTTTGAAGAAAAACAGGAAAATTGTTCATGTTTCAATTATTCATTTACATTTCATAATCCATTCAAAATAGTAGAGAAATAATTTAAATTGATAGCATAATAATAGTATAATAGTTTATATTAAATAGTAATACTATAAGTATAAAGGGTTAGAAAGTGTAAAATATATCAGTTATATTTCAAATCAATCGTGAAACGATTTTTACCTAAGTTTTATTATTCACATATATATATATATATATATATATAATATATATATATATATATATATATAATATATATATATATATATATATATATATATAATATATATATATATAAAATATAATATATATATATATATATATATATATATATATACGATTACAGTTTGTTTTAGTTATGCAGAAGTTATACTTGGATCGGTAAATGTATTGCGTAAACCTTAATTATTGGGAGTGATGTTGTTTTCAGAAAAATTTACCATAATTTTGGGAAGCATACTCACTTGAAATTTCGCAATAATGTGTAAATCTATGTAAAAATCCATAAAATAAATCAGTTATGTAAAACCCATCTAAAATAGGCAAAGAGTGAAGGGAGTTTATAAATATATAAATCTCATTAATAATTTTCCTTACATTTCTTTATCATATTTAATTGGTGCCATAATATATATATATATATATATATATATATATATATATATATATATTATATATATATATATATATATATATATATATATATATATATATATATATATATATAGATGATATTAACGGTGGGATAATAACATATTTTTTTCACTTTATTACTGGTTAAAGTATTTTCTATAATAAACGTAACGATAAGAATCTGAAACAAGTAACTTTGTAATAGATTGTTACGTAATGCACAGTACGTATATGTGACGCAATTCGATACAGAAACCGTATTAGAAATATAATTGCTTGAAACTGTTTATTTATTTGTGAGTCTTGACTTTAGGCGTGGCCATTATTATTTCTAAAAGCACGTTTAGGTCCTACGTTCACCCTGAGGCTAAGCTTAAACCCTAAAGGTCTGGTTCAAGCTAAATGCTTCAGTTGCCTTCAGGGAGTGAAATTTAATTCGTTGGTGAGATATAAAATTCTTTAGATGATAATAATCTTTAAAATGATCTATGAAAATCGACAAGAACTATAAAAAAAAATCAAAATTTTCTTGCGTAGAAGGCGTGCAGTTATTACCATATTTGTTCATAAAACCAGTTCATTCGTCTTATGTTATAGGTTAGCCTAGCTTCATTCCAAAATGAATGTGGTCTAATTATTCGAGTTTACGTAATTATTTAATTGTTACTCCTGTATTAGTGCTTTTGGTCATATATATATATATATATATATATATATATATATATATATATATATATATATATATATAAGTAATTAATCTTAAGGAGAAGTAAAACTGAAGAGAAAAATAGGCTTTAAAAAGCTGCTTGAAATATTTCATAAATTATATGAAATCTTTTGCTTCCATATTATTGAAAATGACTTGCACTTATACCCTAATTTGAAAAATACTTTTCCCCCTATGTAGAATGAATATGTGCCAGTGTATAAGTTCATAAATTTGACAAAAATTACGTTATCCACATTATATTACAATGTACTTACGTCCTTCAGCTTTGTACGCATAATAATTATCCAACCAACGAACAAGGCAAACTGATTAATACCACAAATTTGTAATAATATAAATGAAGCAACACTAGAAACTTCTAAATCAAAGTGTGAGGCAATTAGGCTTCATAAATATGAGTTGTGTCTATAGGGAGTGATCAATCCCTGTCAACATTGAACCTTTGCTTGATAATGGTCTTTGTGGTAAAAAGTATGCAAATGATTGTTTTAACTGTCTGGTCAAAACCTCGTTTGTTATAATTTCAAGGCCGATACCAAAATAACTCTCAAAGAACACAATAATAATAATGATAATTGGCCACAAATAATCCTTGAATGTTCCCCTACTGAAATTTTCTTCATAAAGAAAATGAACTCGCTGACGTATATAAGTTAAAGGGAATGTCATACCAATTATTTAGAAACTTTCCATTCAATACACACGTAAATGAAATATGAATTTGTATATAAATTCCTGATGTCATTCATGTAAAGTAAATAACAAAGAATTTTTCACTCATTTTACAAAGGAATACCCATTTTATTCAAATACATTAATATGACAGTGATGCATAAATTTCAGCAAGAGTGTGGGTATAATTTTCCATTTTCGGATTCACAATGGCTCTAACTGGCATAAAATATTGAGGCCCTCAAAACCCTGAAAATTTGTATTAAAACTGCTTTCTTTATACTGCACTTGCTTTTTCTGTTACTTTACACAGAATGTATTCCAAACTATACATTTCTTATTCAGAAAGAAACTCGTGGAAAAAATAAATAAATACTACAGCATTTCCCTTCAGAACTTTTTAGTTCATGTTTACAAAATTTATATACCACTGCCAGCTGTATTACATGCACCATAGAGAGTCTTATTCATTTACATTTACACAGTATTGATATTTTGGAAATGTACAAAATGGACACATACACAAAATATTAAAATTTTGTTTATAGAACATTGAAACATGAATTGAGAAAATACAGTTTACTAGTTGGGCGCAAAATGGGAGAGAGAGGAAAAGGGGGAGGGGGGAGGGGTTAAAACTAGTGCCAGTGCTACCCCTCAAAAAAGTAGAAAATTGAATATAGAGTAACCTAACCTGACCTAACCTAACCTAACTCATGCATAATTTTCATCTGAATATTACCATGAATATAGACTATAATAACCTAACCTAACCTAATTTGGGGGAGCACCAGTTGAAAACAGGGTATATTAACCTAACTTAACCTAACCTAAACACTTCATACATTTTGTGGGCGGAGTTTAACCCCAATAATCAGCCTTTACATACCAAAATAATATATTTCTAAACTGGAAAATGAATGGATAAAAAAATAAAAATAACCTAACCTAAACTTACTCTCATGTACCATTCTTCTCCTGAAATATATATATATATATATATATATATATATATATATATATATATATATATATATATATATATATTGTAGCGTTTCTCTTTAATATACTGTACGTTAATTACTATTACTGTTCTACTTCTTTTCGGGTATGTGTGATACTTACATGTGATAGTACGATATCAGGTTTTTAAATTATATCATTTTGGACTGAAATCTATCACATCTTATGCTTATCACAAAAAGGAAGGAATCTCGTTGTTGGTATGAAAATATCCCGCGAAAAAGTCATTGAACCCAAACTGTTATACATTATTTTACTGGTTAAAAGTAAAGGCTGCACTGTAAGCCTTAACATGATTGGTTACCCTTTAAAACATCCAAAACTCTAACTCTCGTTATTGTTTCAAAATAAATAATCGTTATAGGCAACAATCAATTTTATAACCCTTCAATCAACAATGAAATTAATTTAGTAGTTTTAATTCAGCTGTGTAAATAGATGGCTTATCTGACCGAGGTTGTGTAAATAAACGACCAACAGACAATGCGATATATATATATATATATATATATATATATATATATATATATATATATATATATATATGATTATATATATGTCCCTGGTAACAAGATATAGCGAAATTTTGTTGGTGGGGTTACAATACCCGACAATATATAAACAGATCAAACTGGTTCAGAACTCATTAGTCGATTTTTCAACAGTGAACTAAGTTATTTATACCCTACATTGTCTGTGATAAATTCATCATGTCGAACTTTCTGAATCCATGTAAGTCTTTTTTTTTTTACAATGTTTTAATGTTTTAAATCTGTGTACTTCGTACTTACTTTACCAGATTTTAAATTCAGTGATAGTTTTTTATTTTATGTACATATTTCACAACTCCAGTCATTTATAACATATTTTATTCTTAGAACAAAATCGGTCTAATAATTTATTTATTGTTGAATTAAAATCAAACATATCTTTGGCTGTAAAATCCAAAGTTATGGTCAAATTTCAATATTTTTTTCACATCCCACAACTAAATAAATTTCCTATACGGTAAGCGGATTTCAAAGAAAACTAATAAAAATTATGGATTTATTGAATATTTCTTTATGCCACTGGAAATTCTCCATTTACACTACTACTGCATTGTAGGTGCAAATAAAAAGTTACAAAGTACTCACATATTGTGCTACCTTGATGTTAAAAAAAACTGCTCGATATGTTTACCACGAACTTCTACAACCTTTTCAGTCTAGGACGGAACTCATATATGGCTTCATTGATTTGTTCTTGTGGTAGCTCATCCCATTTTTCCAGAAGAAGCTGTCATAAATGAGCGACATTTCTTACTTTGACCTATGATTACTTGAACCTATGGTTAGCAATATTTTTCTGGAATTTTCGCTATAAATCCAATTTCTCAGCTAAAATGCTAAAAGATGGCATGCAAACCAGAACATTAACTAGTAACAACATACTAAAATTTCATGGTTCTATGTACTGTATTTGCCGAGATATGAAGGATTTAAAAGGTCTCCCTTTTTTTTGCCGACCCGATATATGGGATGAATTTCACATTTAAACACGTGTATATATATATATATATATGTATATAATATATATATATATATATATATGAATAGAAACGACATAAGTATTAAGGAACGTTTCTGCACACGAGGAGGAGAGATAACGTTCCTTAATACTTATGTCGTTTCTATTCATTTATATACTGCGCGGTCATTGCAGTTATTTGCATATATATATATATATATATAATATATGAAAATTATTTCACGAAGGTAACACGTGAAAAATATTTATGATGAATAAAACCACGAAGGAAAGGAAACACAAAATGGTGCTCAAGCGCTTTCGTCTAATGACATCCTCAGGAACACTGAGGATGTCATTAGACGAAAGCGCTTGAGCACCATTTTGTGTTTCCTTTCCTTCGTGGTTTTATTCATCATATATATATATATATATATACACACACCTCTGTTACGTTGGTTTTGCTTCCGCCCGATTTGTTCGTTCTGACGAAGGTCAAGCTTGTTACTCCACCTCAGAACTACAGTTTAACATGGAATCCGAACCACGCCCCATCAGCAGCCCAGCGTCTTAACCACTTAACTGTAATAGTGTAACTAGCAGGTTTGGACTGTTTGGATGTGATAGAAGATTGAGGGAAGTCTTTGTTTTCTGTGAAACACAAGTTATTTATGCAGAAACTTTAAATATATTTACAGTGTTATGTCGATACAATATATGAGAAAGAGAAAACTTCATCAACTTGAGGAGTCTAAGCATCATCATCCTGTTTGCATATACGTTTTGTGTTTCGTATTTATCAATTATTACGAAAGAAATCTTTTATAACTTGAAGAGCCTAATCATTTTTATTAATCAGTAAAGTAACATAAATATTATCAACTGTTCCTGCAAAATAGAAGTCAACATCTTCCTTCCTTGACTAATCAATTTTAAAATTAGAAAAAGCCGTTTTGAGCAGAAAACTGAGATTTGTTTATAAAAAACCTCTGAACAGGTAGCTAGAACAACGTCAAAAAAGTGTTAGCAGCTGACGAGGAAGCTTCTAAGAGTGGCTGCATCCTCCAGCACGGGACACGTCAACGCGAAGAAGAGGCGACGTCAAACCAAAACATCAACGCGCTGGTGGCCAAACTTCCTCAAATCTCTGTGCAGCGGGCTGTCTACGGTTGGCCAGACTGGCAGTCGACGGCCTGTTGCGTGGCACGGTCAGAGTGCCGATCGGCTCCCGGGGCCGGACCTATTCTCAGCGTGCTATTTTTTCAATTACAGGGAGCAATTGTGTGCTCCCCGAACTACTCTTACTCTCTGGCGACATTAAGACTAATCCAGGCCCCACTACAACTTACACATGTCACCATACACAAAGACATAGACACAATAGCACCATGAGACACATACAGAAGTATAATATTAACATATTACAGTACAACGTAGATGGCCTCACAAACAAAATCATGCAGCTTAGGGAATTCGTACACAAACAAAACATTCACATAGCATTTATACAAGAAACAAAACTAAAACGCACACACAAAACACCCACCATCCCTGACTTCACGGCGATCCGTCAAGATCGTACTGGGAGTAACGGGGGTGGACTCATCACTTACATACGTAAAAGCATTAGCTACACTGATGCTACCTAAAATATTACAAACACAATCCAAGCAGATAACACGATAGAAATATAGGCAGTTAACATTAAAACACGCGCAAAACACAACACCACACTAATCAACATTTACATCCCACCAGATAGTTCACCTCAGGTGCCAGCCAACTACAATCCACAGTTACACAATCTGGCCTCTCTCACTAATGTCATCTTAGGAGGAGACTTCAACGCCAAAGACACTAGTTGGTACCTGCACAACCAAAACAACACCAGAGGCGCCAACATATCCACACAACTAAACAGCCTCTTCATTCTTAACAATACAGAAGAACATACACACATACCACATCAAGCAGGATACTCAAACTTCTCCCCAGACATAAGTTCTGTTGCCCCTCACTAGCAACACATACACAATGGAGAACAGAAAAACAACTGTCATCAGACCACCTGCCCATCATCATTACAACACATTCTACACTCTGCCCCAACAACCCTAAGCACAGTTACAGAAATTACAAGAAAGCTGATTGGGAACAGTTCAAAATACAGACTAAAGAACAATTCACCACATTAAACAGCACACCCATCATAAACATCAACACAACACTCAAGACATTTAATCAGATCATCAATAATGCAAACAAATACATACCCAAGGGCAACATTAGGAAATACAACCCAAATTACACTAGAGAAATAGCCCACCTCATAAGGCAACGTAACAACCTCAAATATAATACAAAAACACCACACACAGAAGCCATAAAATAGCAGATACAACAGCTCAACACAGAAATAAACAACAAACTTAAAGAAAAACAAACAGAAACATTCAGGGAATTCATAACAACACTAAACCACTCTACAGATACATCCAGGTTATACAAGACTATAAACAGCATTACCCACTCTAACAGCGGCATTCACACCTCACACGCGGCTATCTGTCGCAGCCAAAATAATATCCTAACATACACACAACAAGCTAACATTCTAGTTAATCGCTACGCAAAGATAAGTCACTTAAACAGAGACAACAACCAGAAACACGCAGACAGACAAACAGCCAGACACAAGAAAACCTACAGACTCGACACGACCATAACACCCTTCAATACAGACCAGACCACCAAGATCATCAAAAACATTAAGAATTCGAAGGCTACTGGACCAGACAACATATCTAACATACACCTTAAACACTTGGGCCCACAAGGAATACTAGCTCTCACAAATATCAGCACATATTCACACCAACACTATTATTCCTGACATATGGAAACAAGGTAAAATTATTACACTACTCAAACCAAACAAAAATCCAACAGAACCAGCTTCCTATAGACCCATTACTTTACTATGCACACCTTCCAAAATAACAGAAATACTAATCTTACAAATCACCAACCCACACATTCCACTATCGCCTACTCAACATGGATTCAGACCTCACCACTCAACCACGACATTACTCACTAACCTCACGCAGCACATCATGGATGGCATCAACTCCAGACGACCAGCTCATCGTACACTATTAGCAACAATAGACATTAGTAAAGCATTTGATGCTATCCCACGCTTCCCTCTCATAAACAAAATACTCAACACAAACATGCACAATAACACCAAAAGGTGGCTAAGCAACTATCTTTCAGGAAGATACTCACATGTCACATTTAATGGCAAGTCATCCAAAAACAAGCTTTTTCCGAACGGGGTCCCTCAAGGTTCTGTTCTTTCACCAACACTCTTCAACTTATACATTCCATAGACGACACCTGCCACCTGTGCCAGGACACACCACAAACAATTGAACACATTATGACAGACTGTACCCTCTAGCACAACAACGAACACAACACAACATCACTAGTGCGCTGAACCTCTGGTCCACTCCGGAGAGGGCGATCGGTTATCTGCGTGCCGCCGGCTTGCTCGATCAGGGTGGGCTGATCGGCTAAACAACAACAACCACTAGGATACCTACGTTATCCATTTAGCTGCCAACCAATTTTTTTATTGTGTGCAAGGATGAACGGCTGGGTTTTGCTGCGCACCGCCTGCCGTCACCGGGTCTCGATCCCGGGGCCGATGGATTCATAGTCAGCGACCCTAACCACTACACCACCAAGGCGCATATATATATATATATTATGATTAGACTGATTTTAATAATTTATTTAATTCCTCCGACACTCCCCAACATTTTATATATGAATTCGATTCAATTATATTATTATAGGACTGACGACCAGGTCGGAGAAGGATGCAGTAATACCGGATCTGGGTGTTCAACTGATTCAGTATCTGACCACGCATCTGAACACAATGATATCAACTTTGTGCGTTCAGCAGATCCCATTTTGTGTGATGAGGGCATGTAAGTTTTTTATCTGTTTAAATTTGTGTGTTATAATTACTTATCAGATTTAAAAACAAACAAATCTTTTGTCGGTATTTTTTTCTTTGTTTCATCATTGTAGTGCCTAAGCTTGCGAGCTTCAGTATTTATTGGAGAATAGGATTCTTTTCGATTCCGACCTTCTCGAGGAAGTAGAAGCTAATACCTCCGAGGCTATGGAAGTAAATGTATTATTATTCTTCTATTCATTTGTTCATGAAGGGGCATTCTTCTCATTCTTAGAAAAACAACTATATTTCTTGTTGAACTAAAATCAAACATTTATATGAGGCCATTAAAATAGCACAGGCGTATCCTCCGGTTTATCGATATCCCGTTTTCGCGCAGTAACCAATCAGCACGTAGTATTCCGTGGGTGTGACGCGCCCCTACACGGGCTTGAGACCAAACCCATTAAACTCGGTTCAGTCGTGAACGAGTAATAACGTTCGCTAACTTTAATAAATGCGTGTATCTCAAAACTTGATTTTCGGGCGTACGCCCTTTCTATTGTCTATGCTTCATATATATATATATATATATATATATATATATATACACGCACGAGTGTGTGTATATATAGTTTATTTCTTTAGACATGGGATGATTTGATTATTAGAATATTTAAAGCCCCGTCTTTATATAGGGTATATTTATTTTGGTTACGGTGATTATGTATTTGAAGTTTGCCGTGTAATTCGTTTTCTTCGATGAGTCAAAGGTAACGAAAGTAATCTTCAGTGCTTGATTTATGTAAGATTTTTACACATGTTTATGTAGTTGCAGGTATCTGACTGCTTATAGTGAAATTCCATTTGAATTTTTTATAGGGTTAACTACATATATATATAAGCGAAGTTAAGCGACATTGGGTCTGGGTAGTAGTTGGATGGGAGACCGTCCTCTGCGCCCAGATTATGTAGCGACCCGTAGTTCGGATCCCACGTAAAGCTGTAGGTCCCCTCCGTCATATGACCTTAGATGTTGCGAAAGAAGTTAAACAACCCCAATTAAAAAAAATATATATATATATATAACTCATTCATTCATGCACAGAATGCCTATATAAGACTTACAGTTCTACATTATGGCCTTAAGAATTAATAACTCTGTCCAGAGTTTACAAGGTATATAAGAAATATAAATAAAAAAGCTTCATTCTCACTACTTTATAAGCTGATTTTTAGCTACAAACGGAAAGAGATAATTTATCTGATTACAAACAAATTCATCATTTAGACGCGAATCGCATTGCTAAAAATTTTCAAAATAGCCTCATAAGAAAAGCCTCTAGAAATGTACAACAAAAACATCAAACGGTGTTATCTACAGACATTGCTAAAAATGTTTTGGTGTTTATAAGGATTCGATATAATGTTAGGTATATGCAATTGTTTATGTAATTTCGCGATATCTGGATCATGAAACGGCGATTTCCCAAGCGAATAATAGTAGCATCATATTTGCTGGCTCTTGTTGAAATATACACCTGCCCAATGAATTCCAGGTCCTGTCGAGATATCGGTATTAAGTATAAATCCGACGTAGTGATTTTTTCTTGGGGAGATTCATCACTCTATCTTTTGCTTATGTACCAATGAAAATTTTTCACGTAATCCTTCTTCATAACCCTCTTGATTGTGAGCTCGTCCATTAAAAATCCGTTATCATCGATCTAAACCGATCAATTTCAATCAGGCCTTGTGATTTCCAGATAGAGTAGTACACTAGTAGGATTAAATAAACTCTATTTTCAATGCCAAATGCCCCTGTTCTTGAGGATTAAAGTGCGTGCAAGCATCTGAACAGTGATCAGCCGGAATGTCGAAGACGTAGACATCAGCCCTGTTTATATAGATGTCCATTGATACACCTATTCCAACATTTGACCTGCTAATATACCTATTTGCGATACATCCCGACGTTGAGCGAATAAAACAAGATACGTCTGTTTAAAGAAAAATCCCGCATGACCTTCTTGAAAATTTGGTTTGACTGATGAAAAACACCCTTATGTGTTGGGAGAATACTGTAAATGTCTCAGCATTTGTATTCATTTCTAGTATATCATCAGCAATTGCAATCACCGTATGTTTATCGTTCTTTAATGTACCAACATCATAAATCCCTTTATGGAATAAGGCAACATCTTTGTAATCTTCAAAAATTGGCTGGTAGACTGAATAACACTATATAACGTTGTGTACAGGCTTTGAGAACAATGCTTCTTTATTTTTAATAACTTTAAGCATAAATACATCCAGTTTTACCACACCCTGTGGAACCACTTATAGTACATATTGATGGAGTTGTGAACCTGAATTTTTCTAGAGACTATCTTTTGCGTGACACACTCTTAAGCAATACTTTTACCAAATATAAAGATTTTTAAAAGTCCTTCTTTATATTCACTAATCTTCTCTTGTTTTTCTTTTCTAGAATGATGAATAGTACCCCCAACCAGCAAGAACTTGTAGAACTTGATGAAGATTCAGAAAGAACTCGAGACACCTCACCGAAACCTTCAACTTCCTTAGCTGATCGTGGGGGGGAGCGTGGGATCGGTCCGGAACCCTCCATCTCGGATGTGGAGAGACGCAACTCGAGGAACAAGTCAGGAGCTTACCACCACCACAGGAGTTAATCGACCAGTGGTAGTGGATTCTGAAAAAAAACCACAACGTCACACACAGAAACAGCAACAACAACTCGTCCTTCAGACGGGGGTGTATCAATCAAACTATTACACAATATGAGTAATATCCCCATACTGCTTAGGAGCAGGTACAGCTTTAGGGTTGATCTACGGGTCGCTTATACTGATGGCTTCAAACAAGGTCTTCGCAATGTAGTTCGACGCATCATCGCATACGCCATTCAACGCAATGAGGAGCGGGAGCCACGAGTGAGGTTGGCACTTGAGTTTGAACCTAATGATGAGGATGGTAACCTATTTTGGGTAGTTATACCTTACAGACTCCTGATGGAGGAGGATACTGACTATATCTTTTCCAGTATTGAGAAAATGATGCAGAGTAGGTCAAAATTCAACCTGGAGGATTTCATGATCGATAATGACCACGTCTTCCGTGTTGAGGGGCATGACGCTACACCGTAGCAGCACACGTGATACACGGGACGTATACCTAGGACGCTTGTGCATCACATATGATACACGCTACCGACATTTTTTAATGCCTCTTGCTTTTCAAACCGTATGAAAGAATGTTCTATTGAGGAGTGGAGCGTACCAGTATAAGTCTTGTGTATCACATATGATACACAAGACGTACCTGAGAGGCATTAAAATTTATTTTACCTTTGGTGAAAATTTGAATGAAATTGAAGGTTATATCAAACAGCGGGTACTTTATTCTTTATTATGGATATTCAAAGAAACTAAACAAAACGTTTTTGAAAATTCTTACCACAAAAATTCTATTTTTGTGTGGGGTGGGTGGGGGTGTCAGGCATTCCATCCCATCCTATTCCACATATTTATTTTATTTACCATTTGTTGCAACCAGATTTCCAACAATGCAATAAGCGTTTGGGTATATTTCAAGAAAAACCCTTGGACAGGCAAAGGGTTGAACTTTAACTACGATAAAATTTGCAAACAACACACAAACATCGGTCGTGGTTGCGGCTTCATTTCTGTGATTCTCACGCATATGATCGGCGTTCTTAACATGTTAGCCAGAAACATTTGATTGGGTGCGGTTATAGATCATGGGCAAAAGTTAACTAAGTCCTGCGGGCTAAATTTCTAATGTAATGTGAGTCCTGAAGAGCTGGTGAAAGTGGAGCGGGAGATGAGAGTACGAATAGTTGTGTTTAGTTTGGATGAACAAGGTAGAACAACGTGTTTTTAAGAGTCGCATGTCAGATCATACAAGGCCTTTGTTTACTTTAGGTTTTGAAGGAACAACCTACCTTCCAATTAGGCATAGAGTGCTTTTCACTAGTTACGCCAAAAGTATGGACGTCATCACGATTTGTGTAAAGGGTGCCTCGAGTTTACGAATGATTTACTAAAACATTGTAAGGATTGTTATATGGTATGCGCTCAATGTAAAAGCCCCAGATGCGTAAGTCGAGTGGTAGAAGATGAGAAGAGAGACTGTAATGACTGTAGACGTATGTTTTTCAATAATTAATGCTTTAATCTCCAGAAGGCGAATGGTACTGTACTTGCAGAAAATTACAGATTTGCGAATGTGGAATGATGACTGATTCGAGGCACATCAAACATACTGTAGATGTGATGAAATTCATAGTCCTATGTGTCATAATAAATATAAGGCAGATGGGGGTGAAGTATGTTTGTTATATGAAAGATAACAAGCTTAAAAATAAATTGTCTATCACTATATACTACGGTGTATATACAGTACTATATACTATATATCACTATATACTACTACTTTATATGAAAGATACCAAGCCTAAAAATAAATTGTGTATCACTATATACTACGAAATAGAGACCAACACTAATTCTGAGACGAAAGAAGTTAGCCCTCGTTTACTCATGAGCCAAATCCTCTGCGACGAATGTTCGAATGTTGAGTGTGAGGAGTGTCGCAAGTGTGGTAAACGTATCAATATTTTTAAGACGTCTATGACAATCACCCGTGAAGTTGTTGGAGGATTATATAGTCAGACTAACCAATTAATTAAAAAAAAATTATTGTGTATGTTCCAGCGCATAACGGCTCAAAGTTCGATACGTAGTTTCTTTGTAGGAACTTGAATGAGAACTAAACAATATTCACGGGCGACCCCGTGAAAAGAGGTAATAAACTCGTATAAATGCAAATAAGAGATAATGTTCAGTTCAAAGACACATTATTGCTCACACCTTGCAACTTAGCTAAGTTACCGAAATTAGTGGAGATGGATGCCGCGGTTTCAAAATGGTATTTCCTACACATTTTCCTCACTCGCGACACTTTAAACTACATTGGAGTATCCCCCCCCCCCAAAAATACTTTAACTACAACAGTATGAATGTGAGTGAACGAGAAGACTATGGTCGTTATTGTAACAGTTTCAATAAACATAATCCCTACAACAGAGCGTTATTGTGTGAATGATGTACGAACAGTTGCACTCATTATTCGTAGGTCACTCTTGAGAACAGATAGCGACACCTGACATATATTTGTTGTGTATGCTACAAACGATTGTAACATTTTATGAATGAATGTTTAGTGAGTGAGCTCTGATTCGTTGGCTGACTCATTGCCAAATGTCTTTAGAACATAATTATTTCCATTCATCACTCTGGTTTACATATTACTAAGGAAACAAATAAATAATTAAATATAAATTTAAGAAGGGGATATATATTAACAATGAAGTGACTAAAAAATGGTCTTGTAAAAACTAAAAAAAAACCGTCGGACGTGATGACAGTGTTCATGGTATTAGCAATATTAGCAAGCCTGTCATCTTGAACGAACATAGCCGTTGGTAGGCATTATTGTGCCCTGAGCAAATTCCAAATTTATTTATTTATTTATTTACATTTAATATTGAACACGGATTCAGATATTATTTTGTTATAACAAAGACAGAACAAAAACCTAATATATATAAATACATACATAGGCGGTTTATGGATGAAAAAACAATGTTTTGACGCATATTAAATTTTAATAACATTATAACATTACTAGATTGATGGGTATCTGTAGGTTTCATACGTCACTGCTTAGAATATCTTCCAATTGGCAAATGGACGACAGCTGAATGGATACCACTGGTATGGCATTGTTATATCTGGAGCAAATGCTGTTTCTAGATCAGCAACACTGATATAGTAATAAACAGTCACTGAGAGAAATATTATTTAGAAACGAAGAACGGTTTGTATTGAGGCAGCATTATAAATGCATATAATTGTTTTGTATTAATAAGTTCCATGTTACAACTTAAGTGTTGAATCACTGCAGCTGTGACTCCTGGTAGTCTCTCACCTCAAGGAGAGAATTACAGAAAATAAAACTATTACAGTGATTCATATCAATAAACATAGAGCCATTTAAACGATGATATTTGACAATTTTCAAAGTTGTTACACATTCATAATTACCATTATATTTGAGAGATATTTTATACATGAACACAACAAATTTAATATCTTGTACAGAAGCATATTTCATACGCAGCCATGCTATCTAAAAAAGAGGCCATTCACTTATTACGCCCTGAAAAGCAGTCTCACCTGAAATGAAAGCGGAATTCCTGAAAATGTGGCAAGATCTTATTCTGAAGTTTGATTTTGCAGAGAAAAATTCGAGCCATTTTGGGCAAAAGTGGATGGGGAGTATCCTTTGCTTGTGCTTGCTGAAGAGGCAAAGAAAGTGCTGGTGCCTTTTGCGACAAGTTATCGTTGTGAGGCAGGCTTGTCAGCAATGATGGTCATAAAGAACAAATTGCGAAATCGGCTGCACATTGAAGGCGATTAACGCTGGGCCTCTAGCGAAACTGAGCCACCGAGTCACCAACTGGTGGCGCCTCAATCATAAGACGCATGACTCACCAGCACGTTTGAGTCACAAACTGAAGTGAGCAATCCACTTTATACCAGCATCTGAGCCTGGAGCGTCGTGACGTGCTATCCAGAAGCCTCCTCACATCAGTACCAACAAGAAACACCTGCGCCGACAGTAACAAAAAAGGAGTTAGTGCTAAGCAGCATCTTTAATTAATGCTCAATACGCCGTGACTTTTTTCCAAATCAGTGAGAATATAACAGTGGCGCAATTAATTATGTGCTCTACACAATTTATAAATGTACAGACTCCGCCAAACGTAATGCTTTTCATTTGAGTGCTGATGAAATGTCGAAAATTTTTGTTCGTTGAAAAGTGGTCGGCTGAGAATTATGAAGTACCAGCAGTGTTGGGAGTAGCGGCGCTACTTTTTTAGTAGCGGTAGAGGTAGCGCCGCTGCTTTCGAGGAAAAGTAGCGAAATCAGTAGGGGCGCTACATTTTAGAGGAATTCCAACCGCTACTCGCTACTTTTAAAGTGAATAAAAACCATTTTTGTTCTTATAGTTTACAAGGTAATAATATTACAGTAAATAAAAGCAATGAAAAATTAAATTTGGGCCACTAACGACGTGGTGGTGCTTGGAAGTCTGCCTGCGTTATCAGCTGGAATGGGCTATATTTAGCTTGGTCAGCATCGAGTTCCTAATGTTGCCTCATACATGTAGTCACACTTATTTTATTATAAATAAATAATGCATATTTGACTGTTTTTATTATTTTCACTAGGGTGTGGTCAAAAAGTAGCATGAAATAGCCTAGTTCTACTAGAAGTACTTATCCCTATATTATTAGCAATCAAATAAAAGAACTATGAATTGAATCAACGCAATTTTTACTCTCTCACCACTATAAAAAATGTAACGAGATATTAGTTTCTTCCTTTTGTCTGCTTTATTCATGTCCTATTGTTCTATACAGCATACACCTTTTTTAACTCGCACAGCTGCTCAGTAACTGAAAGCAACAACTTAGTTACTGAATTTGTGATTTACAAATATGTACATTGATGCTATTTTCTAATACTTGCACAAATTACACATACGTATTGGGGAATTATTATTCCGATTTTCAATGCTTTTCAAAAGTAGCGGTAGCGCCGCTATTTTCAGGAGGTAGTGTACACAGCACTGAGTACCAGCTACCTCGAGTGCAACAAAAGTAACGATCACTGACACCCCCTTATACACTGTATTATTTGCATGTTAAATGTGAATCGCGATACGACTTAACCTTGCGTTGAAACACGATTGATGTGGAAAACTAATCTAAAAATCCTCAGTACAAACAATGTTAATTACGGACCAGTGCCCACTCGTTACCGTTTCATCCTGATAGACTATTGGAAATAGTCGCCTTCCTCAACCTGAAACCTTTATTAAATGCGCAAGTTGATGATATGCATTATTTTGACACCGTACACGAGCATGCGTATAAAATTTTAATTGACGATTTTTTAAAGTGTAGGAATGAATAAGGTGAGAACGAAATGGAACTTAGGTAATATTTAGGAGAAACTTCCCTCGAGAAGTACAACTCACTTTGGGACGCTGTTCTAGAGCGTTACACGCCCTCCCTCGCCTTCATCGTTCATCCGGCGGAGATATATCTTTATATACGCTCCAACTGTCGCCACGAGTTAGAGGATTTCCTTATACATCAATATTAACTCTGAGCAGTTTTCAATTGAAAAAACAGATTAAAAGAGAATAAACGCTTGCTTAGAGCGTGTTGTGTATAATAATATTGTGATATCCGACCGTGTACTCGAGCAGACTTTTGATTTTATATGTTCAAAGATTAAGAATAATGAAAATGTTATGTCTAATTGTAAAGTAGAAACAAAAATAATCCTAAGTGATCTTAAGGCTCTGTATATCGAGTATAGAAAGACTCGTACATTAAACAAGACATTATTTCTAGACAGAATTGTTTGTATTATACAAAGCAGTGAGAATGTAACTATTTCCACCATTATTTGTGAGTTTACTATACTAATAAAAAAATAATATGTTGTCAGTTTTGTAAATATTGTATGCAGATGTGTTGTATTATTATTTCTATGTATTAACTATTTCCTCCATTATTTGTAATTTACCAGTAAAAAATAATCTGACACGTTAACAAATAATGTATGCAGATGTAGTGTATTATTATTTCTAAAAAGAATTGTATATATTAACTATTTCTGCCATTATTTGCAAGTTTACTAATAAAAAAATTAACTTCTTAACACATTAATAAATAGTGCATGCAGATGCGTTTCTATTTACTCCTCTCATTTTTAAATTGTCTCTATGTATACGCCTTAATAAGATGATGGTCAACAGGATGGATTGTGAATTGGTCTGAGTTTTATCTCTTGCATAAACGAAATATTGTACTATAAAGATTGAGGTCGGGGTTTCGACTGCCGATAGTGTAATATCATTGTTATGCCGAAAATAGTGTTGTCGTGGATCACCAATTTGATGTGGCCAAGAAAGTAGGCTTACTATAATTTATGAATTAAATTGAATTGAATGATTAGGGTCACCAGCTTGGGCCTACTGCCCAAACAAACAATATTTAATAAGGAGAGAGAAATTACTTTGTTGTTTTGTGTTTAATTAGGAAAATAAATGAATTATTTGTTCACAGTAATTAACAATTCTATAACGGTAGTTATAGTGATTAACAATTATATAACGGCATTTATACTATGCTAAAGATGACTGATTATTAGCAATAAGAAATGGTTATACAGTCTAATTGATAAGTAAAGACACTAATTCAGGTAGGCAAATGAGATATACCGAGGTGAAGTTGTGAACACAGAATAAGTAATGAAGCCAATAATAACTGAAATAATGCAAGTACGGTTGGTACAGTAAATGGATTAGGTCGGTAAGAATGGAATGCATAAATGAGCAAATAACAGCGGATATAAATACAGTAAGATAATTGAATACGGTAAAATAATTGTACAGGCCTACCGCAGTCGTAATGAGAGAGTTAGTTTGCCTGTTGCTTGCGTACACTTTTGAGTATAGTTAGGTTAGGTTAGATGACTCTGTATTCAATTTTCTACTTTTTTGGTAGGTGGCGTTGGCACTACCTTTTCTTCCCCTTTTTTCCCTTTCCCATCTCCGTTTTTGCGCCCATGCTACTAGGTTAATTCAAAAGTCGCTTCACACTGTTTATTTTTATTATAACATTTATAAAAACAAAATTTGGCAGTCTGATAAAACAAGAAACATTTTTTTATCTAATTTAAATTTGCCCTTATCCGTTAAATGTATACACATGTAAACTTCAACCTGGTTTCCCTTATTTTCAATGTATTTGAAGCAACGCCTGACAGATTCTTGTGCAGCATTCGAAAGAACCCTGTTATTAGCTTCACCAATTGTGTGGTGAATCCTTTCCTCGAGCTTCTGAAGGAAGACTCCTAAAGAAAGACTCCTAAAGATTCTTAAAATGTAGAAGAGTCGCACATTTGAACACATGCATCGTGGTCCTTAGCTTCTAACTTCTGAGTGACTTGAATCCTGCATGGGAAAAGTTTGATGTCATGCCGGAAGCATTCTTTGGATGTTTCTGTAGTTGATCCTGAGCTCCAGCGCAGCCCGTCGGATTGGCTTTTTTTTTGGCTCGTGGGTAACGTCGTGGCTATATCGCAACACTGCTTCCCGTAGGATCAGCGAGGTTCAGTAGTTGGATGGATGCAGACATGGGCAGTAATGTATTTGAAAATACTTAAATACGTATTTAAATAAAATGTATTTTATTTGGAGAGTATATTTAATTATGTATTTAAATACTTTCGAAAAGTATTTAGTATTTGCAATTACCTGTTTTTAAATACATTTTTAAAATATTTTTTGTGAACTGTTCAATTTTGCGAGGATGTACAGACTAACCACCCAGTATTTAACTGGTACCACAAAAAACAGTAAAACATTTTCAAGGTGCTTGTGCTTCCAGAAAGTTCCAGGCTCAGCAGGCTGGAACTTTCTGGAGGCACCTTGAAAAATGGAACTTCCAGCCTGCTCTAGTGGCGATTGTCATAGACTCACAGCTGCAGTGCGGCAGCCGGCAGCCTCTCCTGAGGCATCATCATACGTATGTGGTTGTGTAAAGTTCAGCGCTAACTGTGCAATTAGCCTTAGCCTATTGATCATATTAGACGGGGACAACATTTGTAACATGGCTGCAGCAAGTGGAAGTGGTGGAAGAGAAGGTGGTAAAATAGAAGTTGTTGATGGTGAAAAAGAGGGTGGTAAAATAGAAGTTGTTAATGGTGGAAGTGAAAATAAAAATAGCGAATCACACCTGCACCCACTTTTTGATGGAAAAAATTTCCGAATAACTTCCAAAGGTGGTAGTAAAGTGAAGACTTTACGTCTTCTGTGCCACAAAACAATTGCAGCGTCTATTTCTGCGACTTCTCGATTTTATTTGACTCTAAGCTGATGTTAGTGATTTTATGTGCTTTTTGAAAAGTATCTAAATTGTATTTGAACTGTATTTAAATACATTTTAGGAGTAATGTATTTAGTATTTAAATATTTTCTGAAAACCTGAATTTTATTTAGTATTTAATTACTTTTATTTTCAAGTAATGTATTTATTATTTAAATACATCTAAAGTATTTACTGCCCATGTCTGGATGGATGACCGTCCTCCGCGTTTGAGTGAAATAGCGACCCGTGGTTTGGATCCTACTGAAAACTATAGATCCCCTCCGCCACATGACTTTTGCTCTCACGAAAGAGGTAAACAGCCCCAAACATTATTATTATCAGGTTAACTTGGAAAGCCTCCTCAATTTGCTCAACATTTTCTCTTGTATAAGCAAGAAAGTGGTCGGGCTGAACAAAAACGATTCACCACAACCATTTTCTAAAAACTTACGATGGATGGCGTAAATGGTCAACCTGCTGGGCACAGTTTCGTCAAGAAAGGCAGTTCGAAAGAATCTCCAAACAGCAGTGCACGTTCTGACAAATCTCGATTTTACACCTCTCATCAGTTTCTAGTTCCCCACCCACCACTCCATGTCCACGGACACATCAAAACGAAATTACGTTGTACAAAACTCCGATGATCGCTTTTCCAAACGAGACCCGTTCGGTCGTAAAAACTTGTAGTGAATACTCTTATTTAGTCAAGATAAATGTTAATTTTACCGTCTTGAATTTCGGAATAGTATAAATTCATTTTAAATTAGTTACCCCATTATAATTCAATTGTGAACCACATTAATACTAATTTTATGTATACTAGGCCAACGACGACGACGTAAACCAACAAACTGTTACACCTGAAAAGAATGTTTTAAAAGGATAAAGCGAGTTTTGAGCCACCTTATATATTGTGAGAAATATCATATATACGACGATGATGTCGAATCCGTAGAAGAAGAAGTCGGGTAGGATTGAAATGTATGAAACTTAATTATACCGCCAAATCCCTGGATTAATTAAGTTTCATGCATTTCAATCCTACCCGACTACTTCTACGGATTTGACATCATCGTCGTATATACTGTATGATAATGATAACCTTTATTGGCAAGATATAAATCCCATAAAATAGTATAATATTCTTGAAGGCAATAAACGATAAATCAAACAATAATAAATTTTAAAAACTAAAAATCATGACTAAAAAAGAAATAAAAATAAGTCACGTACTGAAACAAATAATAATAATTACCCACTGGTAAGACTACAAAAGAAGAAAGAAAATGGAAATGAAAATAAAAAGTAAACGTAATGACAATACCACCATATATATGGTGATGATAATGATAATGACAATCATAATGTTTATTAGCAGGAGACACATTCCCCCCCCCCAACCCCCCCACCATTCCTAAAAAAAAGGTACAGTATTTTCATCAAGGTAATGAACGATACAACTAATTATTATTATTATTAAACAATAAATTTAAAAATAAAATACGAGAAAGGACTACAGTAATAAAGAAATAATAATATACGTAAAGAAACGAGAAATAATAAAATTAGTTATAACAGCTTCATAAAAATAAAAAGTACATGTAATGGAATGGCTAATGCGGGAGTTAAGTGAAACTATAAACAAACACTTTCATATCAAGAGGTTCACAGTCTGGAAGACATAAGCAGAACTGATGAATAGCTCGAACAATTGGATTGTCTGAATTTTTAATTCTTCGCATTAAATCCTATTGAGCACGTCTTGTTACCTCAGGGAGACTAAGAACGTTCTTGTTAGCGAACATTTGAGAGGCTGATCATTTTGGAGGTAACTTGTGTAGCAGTCTATTAGGTCTGTTATAAAGCAAACTGAGGGTTCTGCAAGAGCCTTTTTTATAATTAACCCAGAGTTGCTGCCCATAAATATTAGTGCAGAAAGTACGTAAAGCTTCGATAGCTTCGATTGTAGAGAGTTTGAAGTTTCTTATAATCATGTTTGCCTTAGTACAGTAACTTCGATAGTTTCCTTATGTCTGAGTCGTCACTCAAAGAGTTGGTGATAGTTTGACCCAGATACTTAAATTCTTCTACCTGCTTTATTGGTTCGTCTCTTATTTATTTTGAAAATAATATTAGCTGTTTGGATTGAGCTTTTAGGATGGAATCGCATAACTTTAATTTTAGCATCATTAAAATTAATGTCATGATTCTGTGAATACGATTCACAAATTTTATAAGATGATCCGAACCTTTCACCGAAGGGCTCATTGACACCATATCATCAGCATAGACCAAGTTATTTATCCTCATATCGTCTATACAGCGTCTCACTCTTGACTCATTAAGAAAAGCAATTAATCTATCAATATACTGTGTATATATATATATATATATATATATATATATATATGGAACCTGTTAGTACAGGAGAAAATGCTACTACCATCATCTCCCGACAAGTTCAAAGGACAAAGGACAAATTTCAAATGACAACAGAAGAAATGTGAGGAAAAAGAATATGTACCTACATAGCAAACAAAACACAAATAGCGCACAAAATTTTGTCAACATCTCGGACAAAATACGGCTGCTAAGTCTCATACAGCACATTCAGCTGACACAGCTGGGAACCCTCGAGCCGGACCGCTACATGGCAAGAAACTACCAGAACAGTAGGCGGGAACGCATCCATCTCGGAGGACCACAGGGCCACAAAACACGGGATACCAAAGGACAACGAACTTAAAATGCACAAGGGGCAATGCAAAACAAAGAACATAAACATTGTCCTGGCAAATATTCTAAGAATAAAACCGAATAATTCTCTAAACAAAGTTTCGTACCTGAGAGGTTTTATGGGCGAAACTAGGGCGGACATCGCATGCCTCACAGAAACACATTTTAAAGATTGCCAAGGAAACTGCGATAACTGCGAACACTGTATCGATAAGAAAGAATTGCGTATCGATGGATTCAACTTACTAAGAGCGGATAGAACAGCGAGACGTAAAGGTGGATGTACTATTTATATACATGAGAGGCATAAGAGACGGTAATAAGTAAATCCAACAGCTTCGTGGAAACCCTTGCAGTGAAAATAGAAAAACTAAACATGGTACTGATAGTCATCTATAGACCCCCAAACTCTCCAAAAGAAAAATTTTCGGATGCCATTGATGATATCAGAATCCTAAAAAAGTCCCTAAACTCTCCATCCCCTAATATAATACTCTGCGGCGATACAAAAAGGTGGGCAGAAATATATTTATACAGCAAGCTAAGGGGGGCACAAGAGAAGACCAGGAGCAAGCAAAAATGTTGATGGCTCTCGCAAACGAGTTTATGCTGACACAGGAGATAACAGAAAATACCAAGAAAAATAACTGCCTAGATCTGGTATTCACAAATAACACGAACTTGATTGCCGATATAAAAATAACCCCAACTATTATCTCAGACCACAATATAATCAAGTTATCAACAAATATGGCGATGACTTTAAAAGACAATACACATACGGAAGGAAGAAGCAAATTTGGGGCTTTTAACTTAAACTCCAAGACCATAAATTGGGATGAAATCAGATCACACATGGCCCAAATAGAGTGGAGAACAGTTTTAGAGAATAAAACAACTGAGGAAATGCTAAAAACCTTGGAAGAAAAGACGTTGAGAATTTTGGAAAAATATGCTCCGAAAGCACAGCCAAAAGGAAAGAGGAACTGGTTAGAGAGGCAAAAGAGAAGAATATTCCACAAAAGAAAGAAAATAGCGACGAAGTTAGCAAATTGCGGAGACAACAATGCCAGGAAAGTAATACAAGAAAAACTGGAGAGTATCGAGAGGAAAATACAAACTCTGATAAAAGGCCATACAGAGAGGGAAGAGGAAAAGCGGTAGAAGCAATAAAGGAAAATCCAAAATACTTCGACAGCTATGCGAAAAGGAAAACAAAAACGCGCTCCGCTATTGGACCCTTAAGGAAAGGAAATAATGAACTAACAGACGATCTGAAAGAAATATCTGAAACATTGAGAGCCCAGTATGAATTGGTCTTCAGTACCCCAAAAAGTGACAAGGCGATACCTGACATAGATGCATTCTTCGAAGAGAAATTACAAGGAGATTGTATAACAGACTTTGATTTTACCCCAGAAGATGTAGCGAGAGCTATATGACAAATGAAACCACATTCAGCTGCAGGTCCGGACAAACGGAACGCACTATTAATTAAAAACTGTAAAAATGAAATTGCTACACCCTTATACTGGATATGGAGAAGATCCCTAGACACTGGGGAAATACCGAGCATCTTGAAAAGAGCAAACATTGTCCCTATATATAAAGGCGGGGATAGATCTCAAGCAAAGAACTATAGACCAGTGTCATTGACGTCCCACCTCACCAAAATATTTGAAAGAATAGTCAGAGAAAATCTATGACTTCTTGGAGACACTGGAAAGATTCAACGAAAATCAACACGGATTCCGATCAGGAAGATCATGCCTATCACAACTTATAGAGCATTATAACAATATCCTCGATGCACTTGAAGGCAATGAAAACTATGATGTCATATATACGGATTTTGCTAAAGCTTTCGACAAGTGTGATCATGGTATAATAGCACATAAAATGAAACATCTGGGAATAACAGGCAAAGTGAGAAAATGGATCTACAACTTCCTCAAAAAACGACTACAGGTGGTCAATATTCAAGGTGTATCATCATCAGAATCAGAAGTACGCAGCACAGTACCACAAGGTACAGTGCTGGCCCCACTCCTGTCCATTATCATGCTAACAGACATAAACAGTGGGGTTAACAGCAACAGTATAGTAACATAATTTTCGGACGATACAAAGATCAGCAGAAAAATCAGCGATGCAAATAAAGTGGAGGCCTTGCAGAGGGACACAAACAAAATATACAAATGGTCAGAAGACAACAACATGACATTTAACACCGAGAAATTTCAGCTCTTGAGATATGGTAGAAATGAGGAAATTAAACAGACTGCATATTATGCTCCAGATAGACAGGTAATTCAGAGAAGCACAAAAGCGGTCGACTTGAGGGCAATAATGACCGAGGATGCCAAATTTGAGACACAAAATCAGATAGCAATAAACAAAGCAAAAAGAGTCGCGGGACAAGTACTAAGAACGTTCAAAAGGAGGGACAAGAGAGTAATGATTCCCCTGCTGAGAACACTGATCATACCAAAACTTGAATACTGCTCAGTTTTGACGTCCCCATATAAAAAGGAAGAAATTAATAAACTAGAAGAAACGCAGAGACATTCCACAGCCAAGATTGATGGCTGCAAAGAACTCAACTACTGGGAAAGACTCCGTAAACTAAATCTGTTCTCCCTGGAAAGAAGACGAGAGAGGTATACCATAATCTACATATGGAAAATGATCGAAAAACTGGTACCAAGCATCAAACTAAACCCAATTATCATTCAAACAACGCTGGAAAATAGGAAAAGCAGAATGTGTAGTGTTCCCAAATTAAAGGCCCGCCAAGGGACCTCCTCAACACTGAAGAAAAATAGCTTGGTTGTCAGGGGACTAAGACTTTTTACCAGCTTCCTAAGGATCTCAGAAACGTTACAGGGGTCAAAGTTGAAGTCTTCAAGAGAAGACTAGATGCCTGGCCCATGACGGTACCAGATGAGCCGGGTGTACCTGGCTATGTGCGGTGGAGAGCGCAAGAGAGCAACTCGCTCCTCCACCAAGCCAGGCCTAGAGGCGAGGCCATCAGTTTGACCTTCGTGTGAAGAGAGACCGACGCACGAAACCGCAACGAGGTTAACGAGGTATATATATATATATATATATACATTCAACTGCAAAGAACACGCAGTATAAATAACGTAAAGAACGACGCTTGTATAGGAGATATTCCGCGCAAGACGAGAAAGAGAAAACAACAAATGAAAAAATGAAGTACCACCTGGGAATCGAACCCGGGATCTTCCGATTGCCGGTCAGACGCGATAACCACTACACCATGGACTCCACTCTTCCAAATGCCGTAATTCCTCTACATACTCGCAGAAACCAATGCCCCAAGGGGGCACCTCCCGCTTGCCGTAACATTATATACATTCAACTGCAAAGAACACGCAGTATAAATAACGTAAAGAACGACGCTTGTATAGGAGATATTCTCTTTCTCGTCTTGCGCGGAATATCTCCTATACAAGCGTCGTTCTTTACGTTATTTATACTGCGTGTTCTTTGCAGTTGAATGTATATAATGTTACGGCAAGCGGGAGGTGCCCCCTTGGGGCATTGGTTTCTGCGAGTATGTAGAGGAATTACGGCATTTGGAAGAGTGGAGTCCATGGTGTAGTGGTTATCGCGTCTGACCGGCAATCGGAAGATCCCGGGTTCGATTCCCAGGTGGTACTTCATTTTTTCATTTGTTGTTTTCTCTTTCTCGTCTTGCGCGGAATATCTCCTATACAAGCGTCGTTCTTTACGTTATATATATATATATATATATTAAACAGCAGAGGAAAGAGTAAGGAACCTTGTCTAACTCCGCATGAGGAACCAAAACACTCGAACAATACTTTACCCCATCTAATAGTAAAAGTTTGGTGTGTGTGTGTGAAAATTTCAATAAATTAAAACATATGACGGAACATTCCTGTCTTCTAGTTTCTTAAATAGAATATTGTGATTCACTCTGCCATATGCTTTGATTATATCCAAAACTAACTATAAATAGTCGAATTACTGACGGTATATCTAAATACAATCTCCTTCAAAACATAAATACACAGGTCATTTGAATGGGACCGTTTAAAACCAAACTCATTAGGAAATGTTCATAAATAATCATTTAGTCGGCGTAGCAAAAGTAATTTTGAGGAGCAGGAGGCAACAGCAATAGGCCTGTAGTTATCGCTGGAGAGAATGTCCCCATATATATATATATATATATATATATATATATATATAAGAAATTTCCAAAGGAAAAAGTCTATAAAAGAAATTTAAAACTTAAAAGAGAAAATCTCTTTAATAAGAAGTGACCCTCTAAGTAGAAAAGGTCATTAATGGCATCGTTGCTTTTAGCTTGAATGATCGGCATTGTTGTTTTAAGGGAAACGTTCATTACATTAACGTTAAATGTTGTTAAAAGAAATTTGCTGCAACCAAGAATCTGTTAGGGTCAAAGTTGTGGCTTTTTGCGAAGGTGAAGTCGTTTAATTGGAAAGTAAATTAGTCTTTAGGCAAATTACCCAAAACAAGAGAAATTTACGATTTTGCCATGAGTTATTGTATACTGACACATTACATAGATAGACAGATAGACAGATAAGGAAGAGAGAGAGAGAGAGAGAGAGAGAGAGAGAGAGAGAGAGAGAGAGAGAGAAATTAAATATCTTTCCTTCTTTGAAAATATCTCTCTCGCTTTGACATTATTTCAAGAAATTAAAAGAAGAATTGCTTAATAATGACGAACATTACGTTAACAATATTTATTTGCACCTTTTTCTGATAAATTAAAGAATTCCCTAATTAAATCCTAATTACGCTTTCACTGTTAATGACATTCTGTCATAATAAAATGCATGAATGCAAACAAAGAAAGATAAAAGACATGCGCCTTTCAGCAAATCACCACTTGTATTTGTCAGGTCAGAATTGATCTGTCCCAGAAATAACAGATTAATAATTAAAAAAGTGTGTGTGTGTGTGTGTGTGTGTGTGTGTGTGTGTGTGTGAACTGTTCTCGACAAAAGTTGACTCGCCAAATATTACAAATTATGAATTTTTTTGCATGAATTAAAAGATCAAGATAAATAAAAGTTAATTGAAATAAAGATTAATTCTTTCATTATTACAAAGTATCATACTTTAACATCATTCCATGTTTGTATGCCTGGAAAAAATGGAAATATGGTTTGCGTTTGCGGATTTGCGTTTGCGGCACCAAAAATGGCAAGCAGTTTGCGGATTTGCGGTTGCGGAAGGTAAGGTTTGAGTTGCGGATTTGCGATTGCGGAAGTGATTTTGAGTTTGCGGTGCCCAGCTCTGGTACGCCATGACAAAAAGTTTAATAATAACCATTATTTAACTGCTCTTTTAATTCACACGAATGGTTCCTCACAAAATATATCACCATATATATTTTTTTTTCACTCAGTTATCCGTGACTGAGAGGCGGTCCATGACTACGGATAACCCGATTTCACGGTTAATTCAGTATACCCCTCTGGTTGGTGGGTAGTGCGACCGCTGCTGCCCGCCACCTCTGACTGGCCTCCCACCTCGCGCACCACCACTACACACAATATTATTCTATTACAGTATAATATACAGTTAAATACAGTAATTTGTACTCACCACAAGACGCGAAGATTATCCGCTCCCGAAAATTTTAACCTTTCCCTCTACTAACATTACCACTAATATACTGTAAATTGTCTTTGGTAGTGACACTGAGGGAGGCGCGTTGTGGCGGGCTGGCGGGAGGCGAGCCGCGGATATAAATACCGCCAAATCACGGTTAATTTGGTGTCATGATCACGGATAAGTGCATAGTTATTACAGTTAGTAAATCACGGTCAACTCGATTCACGGTTGGGTGAATCACGGATAACCACATGAGTACTGTATATGAACATAATAAACGTATAAGAGCGTAGTTTCGCATATGCAAAATTCATACTGTATCACCAGGTTCGAATTCTGGTGAGGGGTAAGTTTTGTGTGTATATATATATATATATATAGTAAATAAGGTTAAAGGAAAGTGCGCAGTAACAATCCATAGCGCAAATATACACTAACCTTTTGAAACAAGGAGGAAACTCCGCTCACGGCCGCCCAGCTCAAAGCAAATAAGAAATACTCTGTCAAAGCATGTAATTAAAAGCTCGTATAAAATGGCTTTCCGCACCTAATCTCGGTATCTCTGTTCTGTTTCAACGACTTTCACCCGAGGTTGTTTTAATTTAAAAGGAGCTCAAGGTAGAAGAGACTACATAGGATAATATCCATTAATAGTAATAACAATTAAATTTCAAGGAAACTATATATACAGTGTATATATATATATATTATATATATATATATATAATATATATATATATATATATATATATGAAAATTATCATATATATATATATATCTGTGTGTGTGTGTGTGTGTGTGTGTGTGTGTTAATATTTACAAATTATCGTGTCATAAACTTTGCATAAATAAATAAAGTTTGAAGGCTAAAATCTGTCCATTTTTTAGGTACTTTATTTCAGTACTGTTTTTATTACTCGTATAATAATAATAATAATAATAATGAATTCAATATTGAAGGATATACATGAAAGATAGTATTCTTTATCCAAATTATCAGCGTATTCTTTATATGGAACAGAGAGAGAGAGAGTTGAATTCATGATAGCAATGGTCTTTTATAGAAAACATTTTTTCGATACTTATGTTATGTTGCATTATAATATGCAAAATTTAAATAAGTTCTTGGAAATTCGAAATTTAAAAATTTGTTTTTGGAAATAAAAGGAAATCTTACATTATGTTCCTCTAAATTTGGAGTGTCACTGATTTTATGTATGGCTTTTATTTATTTATTTTATTTGTTGATGTAGAGTATCTCGTAATTACCATTTATAAGCCATGTGTGATGCGTCATTATCTCTTTATTTGCGAGTTTAAATTTTAAACTTATTATATTTACCGATATTTTTAATTTAATTAAACAGTTACTTCAATAATAGAGGGTGTTCCAGAGAAAGCTGCCGCAGTAAATTAGGAATAACGTAGGTGGCAATAGCTCGTGTACGACGCGTAACGCCTCCAGTGTTTTATCTCTGGGGCGGATTAAAAACGCCTCGTGTGTAAACACTGCATTCAACGTACACGAATCAAAACCAGAGATTTCCCCGTGTCATCGATAACGCGAGAGTCCAATGAACCGAATGTATGTATGTATGTATGTATGTATGTATGTTTCGCAACACGAATCAACGTGTCCACCACCTCTGGGTGGATGGGTAGGGAAAAGTACTTTCAACAACTGTTTTAATTTTATCACCAGTTTCGTTTCTAACTCTATTCTTTTGTTTACTCTTTCATTATTGCATCGTGATTTTTCATGTACTACATTTAATTATTGGAATAAATGAAGTTAAACTTGTAATTTGCGGCACACTTTTTTTTCAACGTCCTGTGTATGTATGAATTGCAATATTAATATTAATTACAACACTGAACATATATTATTATCATATTTTATACGCTTATACAAAACCTAAGCTCTCTCTCTCTCTCTCTCTCTCTCTCTCTATATATATATTATATATATATATATATATATCGATACGCCTCGGTGGTGTGGTGGCTAGCGTCGCTGACTACGAATCCATCGGCCTCGGGTTCGAGACCCAGTGACGGCAGCCGGCGCGCAGCAAAACCCAGCTGTTCATCCTTCCACACAATAAAAAAAAAGAAAGTGGTAGGTAGATAAATGGGTATCCTGGGTGGCCTAGTGGTTAAGACGCTGTGCTGCTGGTGGGGCGTGGTTCGGATTCCACATTAAACTGTAGGTCTAAGGTAGAGTGAAAAGCTTGACCTTCGTCAGAATAAACAATTCGGGCGGAAGCTAACCAAAGGTCAAAGGTGTATATATATATATATGTACACAAACTCAGAATGGTTCCCTGAGAACATTATATGTTAAACACAGACCGTGCATGGAACAAGGAACTCTTCTGGGAAAATTAAATCCACTATAGTCCGAATAAGTAATGGTAAATGACAAATACCAAAGCTGGATCCTGTCTGCTTTGCAGATAGCTGGCGAGGGAAGCTATATTTATGGGATCTCTTTGCGAGAGACCCGTTGCCCACGTCGGGCTAAAATCATGAAAAAGGAAAAAAAAAAACTATGGTATTTGTCATTTACCATTACTTATTCGGACTATAGTGGATTTAATTTTCCCAGAAGAGTTCCTTGTTCCATGCACGGTCTGTGTTTAACATATATATATGTATATATTGAACTGAATAACCTTCGTTAATAATTTATTAATAATAAAATAAATACATGGTCTTTACAATGACATAAATAATAGTGAAGCTGGACTATTTATCATATTTTATTTAATTTGGCCCTTAAGCTTTAGGCTTTACTGGGTTCAAATATATAATTTCCTTTCAAGTGCAGCTTTTGAGCATTAGCTTCTTTTATTGTAATTCCTTCTCATAGTGACTAGTGCATTTTTTTTAAATGATGCATATAATAAAACGAGATACTCTCAAAAGCTGCACTTGAAGGGGAATTTTTTGGTTTCCCGGATGGTGTTGTGTTAAGAGACGTGCCCAGGCCGCGGCTCACGCAACGTCGGGGCGAATCCTCCTCTGTGTGGCACATTTTACTTCACTTTCCATGTTAATATCAACCTCCGGCATTATAGTTCTCTATAACATATGTGTATGGGATGAATTTCATAATTAAATATGTGAAATTAGTAAATGTTACACACCCACATGAAAAAATAAAAATCAGTTCCAAAGCTTCCGTGTATTCATCCCCTCACGAGGTGTTTGAATACACAGAAGGTGTGTATATATATATATATATCTATATATTATATATATATATATATATATATATAGTGGTGGACCGGATATCCGCATCCGCATCATTTTTAACATCCGCATCCGCACTTCTGACTGCGGATGTTATGCGGCTAATAAATTATGCAATTTACAATTAAATTAGCTTATAAAGTAGCTTATAAGACCCAGTCATGCACATTTCATGTAAAGTATTAATAATTATTAATGAACAAACAAATATATAAACCTCAAAAAATATATACCTGGTAACAGAAAATTGAATGAAACTTGTTTCATTGAATTTTCTGTGGCTGAAACTCTTGAGAAAGTTATTATTTTTATCATAATGAAAACATTAATATTAATTTTAATTCTTATGCATTGCCTGCAATAATAGTAATATCACGAAATTTGAAAAATTATGTCATATATTCATAATTCTATATTATATTGATAGATTAAACTAAATATCCGCATCCGCATCCACGGATATTGAAATTAAAGATCCGCATCCGCAGATGTTGAAAAACTGACATCCGGTACACCACTAAATTATATATATATATATATATATATATATATATATATATATATATATATATGTGTGTGTGTGTGTGTGTGTGTGTGATAACGGCCTTGGTACATCTTTTACACTACATCATCCGGGAACGAGTATCTCGTTTTATCATACACTATGTGTCAGTCAGAGAATTCACTACTTATCCTTCATTATATTTATTAGAGTGAACTAAGTTACATTAAAACGAGATACATTCAAAAGCTGTACTTGACAGGAAATTTTTTCTTTCCAGGATGATGTTATGGGAAGTGACCTGCTCATACATTTTATTTCAGCTTTCATATATATTCATAATTAAATCTAAACTAGTAAGCCTATAGTAAAAAATTCGAGCTAAAAACATTTGTGTCCAATTTATATAAATAAAACGACTTGTTTTAAGAATGACGGAAATTTTGAGAAGTTGCTATTAATAACTTTTATTTACAGAATGGCTTCCAAGATAGTTTTAATCGTCTCGGCGTTTGCTGCTGGAGTATGTATGAGCGAAGCGCTATCAGCTTTACTTCCATTCAGATCAAGAAATCTTAAACCTTGTCCAGAAGGGTTCAAAGCAGTCTCAGTTGGGGGAAAACAGGACTGTATTTGTGATGATTATTACGTTTACTGGCCTCAGACGGGTCTCTGTTACTTGGAGTACACCCAAGGCCCTTGTGGACCCAATCAACAACTGGTTGCCAATAGAACAGGGCATGTAGAATGCAAGTGAGTCATAGATATGAATCCATATTCTTTGTTAGTTAAGGTTATGTAAATATATTTCATAATAATAACAATAATAATAATAATAATAAGTATAATAATAAAGTTGTTTTGTTGTAGCTACTATTTTGAACAATTACTTTTATATACTCTTTAGAGTTATAGTTAAATACTACCGTATATATATATATATTGATATTTTAAATTTTTTGTTACAGATGCCCTGGATTTTGGGCTCGGTGGACCGATGAACTTTGTTATCAAGAGTACTCCAAAGGTCCGTGTCCAGAAGGACAACTTTTCATGAAAGACGAGAATGGTAATGCTGGGTGTTCTTGCTCTTCAGAACTTATTATGAACTTTTATCCTGAAGACGAACAATGTTATCCGTTATACGGGCAAGGTCCATGCAATAAAGGTCATATTTTGAAGTTCGATTATGCATCCCTAAGACCGCGTTGCGAATGCAGAGATAACCACATGTTAGAGGATGATGGGAGTTGTTATCCTCTGAATACTGCTGGACCCTGTGAACAGTCTCATTGTTCGGATGGGATAAACTGCTACCTACGAAATCTTGATACCTTAAAAACAGAATGCAAATGCCTTCCTGGAAATGTAACAACGACAGATGGACACTGTTTCGAACCATATTCACGAGGTCCTTGTAAATTCGGTGAATGGCTAGTGTTTGTTCAACCAGGAGTGGCTGTTTGTGAACCCAAAACTCAATGTAGTCGCTTCGATAACTGGTTCTATTGGAAAAAAGATGAACGTTGCTACAGACAATACTCGCAAGGTCCATGCGAAAAAGGAAAATTATTTTATTTGGATCTCAATACGGGAATTGCTGGATGTCATTGTCGCAATGAATGGACTCCATATTATTGGGCTAAAGATGGAAAGTGTTACGAACAACATTCTGTTGGACCATGTTCAGCAGGGAAATACTTCAGCTTTAATCGAACTTCTGGCAAAACAGAATGCAACTGTTTCACTTCGCATGTCCTGGATTCCTCAACAGATACTTGTCACGAGCAATTTACCCAAGGACCGTGTCCCGAAGGAAAGTTAGTTGCTCGGGACACGGAAACCGGACGGCTTCAGTGCGAGTGTTCTGAAGAGATGACCACCCACTATTGGGAGAACGATGCTAAATGTTATCAACATTTCTTGCAAGGCCCTTGCCCCGAAGGCCAAACATTCAGACTCGATCAAGCAACTGGGAAACCAGCATGTATTGTTTGGGGAAAATAAAGAAAAAAGTTTGATAAAGAAATATACAGAAAATCCATTTTTATACTTTCTGGAACAGTTGAATATGAACTATAGAGTACTATAAATGTTAATGTATGGAAATTTTAATCGTCCATGAAGAGAAGGATATTGTCCAGGCATTGTGTGAAACTTTTGTTTAATAAATAGTAATAGTTGGTGATCGATGAACACTGAATGCAGTAAAAGATATAAATATGATCTATTTCATGTACAAGAAATCACACTACAGAAGTTATAATTAGCAAACATTCCACACAGCCACGAATGTGTTAAGGAAGGAACCACAGAATACGTGTAACGCGTCAAGCTCTAGCTTAGATTTATATTAGTGTAGTGTTTCTAGACAAGACATTTAAAATTAAACTTTAAAGTATACAAATATACTAACATCTTACTGAGATCTTTTAAGGAAAGCATATATATATATATATATATATATATATATATATATATTATCGTAAACAGAGGTATCAAATGATCGGTAAATATAAATATACTTTAGAGAAGGTATGTCAACTTTCTTTTTATACAAATATTCATCTGAGAAGAAAACCTACTACTACTACTACTACTACTACTACTACTACTTTATACCAGATTCTAAAATTGATTATGCTGTTAGTTATCTGACAACCTTTTTAATCAAAATTATTTTTAAAATTTTTTAATATTTTCTAATTTTTCTACAATTATGCTTCAGTATATTCAGTATTTTCTTCACTCTGTAACAATGTTCTTATAACACTAAATATTTTGTACGATGGGATATATATATATATGTTCTTCTTCAACTCGTATTTTCCTGTTTCTTTATACATCTCCCTATATATTCTTCTTCTGCTCTCTCAGTTAAATGTTCATTCATTTTATACTGATCCTATTTATTGTAGATATGTAAGTATGCATTTTGATCACTTTTCCAAGGTTTGGTTTAATGAATAACATGTAGAGATAAATTACATGGATTCCAATCTTTAATAAATGTATTTCAAAACAATTTTGCGGTTTCATATAAAATATTAAGTATATTTTTGTTATATATTAATTATTTCATTTGTGTATATACAGTACTTATATTTTTCTACTATTTCTCACTTCATATATGACTTGATCATGCAGGCACATTATTACGGTTGCAACCTGTATACAGGTCTCGTAGCCTTCATATACATCCTGTATAGTAATATTTTTTTTAATATGATGATATTTCGTCACCATCATTCCATTTTTTTGTATTTTGTGTAAATCATTCAAATTTTGCTTTTTAAAAATTTAATGAAAAAATCTCGCCTTAAAATCTTATAAACTATTTTCGTTGTATATCTTATAAACATCTAGAAATTATAGTGACCATTTTCATTTCTATGATAAGTATGTTATATACTCTAAGATGTGCGAAACAAAGAAGATAGATCACTTGAAAATCAGGGCCCAGCCTTCGTTAGTTAGCCTTATAAGGCTAACTAACGAAAATATCACGACTTAACCTAACCAATCGTTAGGTCAACTGTACGCCCTTGACGATTGGTTAGGTTAAGTCGTGATATTTTCGTTAGTTATAAGGCTAACTAAAGAAGGCTGGGGGCCCTGATCTTCAGGTGATCCAAGAAGATTTGTAAGTGTAATGATACAGTACCAGTACTTATTGATAGTACCGTCGATGTATGATTGTTACATAAAAGGAAAAGCCTAATATAATGCGTTACATTGAGAGTGTTAAAAGAAAATTAATTAAATATAACCTTTTCACATAAAATATTAATTAACTGTAGATATAATTAAAACTTTAGCATGAGAAGAAATGATAATCCAAATAAATGTATATTTACTATGATTGATACTCCCCCATGGTAATATGTGTATATAGTATATATATATATAATATATATATATATATATATATATATTTTTATTTTTTTATTTTTTATTTTTTTAAGTTCGGGAAGAACCGATTCGCCTCTATTTAAAAGGGCATATCTCGGCGGAAAAACAGAAAAAGTGAGAGGAAAGACAGAGGAAAAAGTAAGGGTGGAAGGGACAGTCGAAGTGGAAAAAGACCAAGGATGACAAGGACTGCAGGGTCGAGCCTCATCATCCTTGATGCTAGGGCCGGGAGGGCGCACGTGAAACCTCCAGGAACAAGCATGTACAAATGAGCACAAAGAGCACTCAAGAGCACGAGCTTAGAACCCCCTTGCGGGATATATATATATATATATATATATATACTATATATATATATATATATATTATATATATATATTATTTTCGAAATTATCTTTTGAATAGTGAAGTGTTGCTGAACTGAATGAATACTGCTATTGAATTTTAAAGTCGAATTGATGATGGAAAGAAAAATTCCCCTGAATGTCACATTTACAGTCTAAAAAATATATATAGTCTGTATTCCATATTCATAGACTATAATGTAGGCTATGAATTCTGTACATGAACACACTTTCGTAGTATTAAACAAGAAATGTTCTAAACTTCGCTCTGATTTCTACAGTTTTTATTATATAACTTTTTCGGCAAATCACTGTTGAGTACGAAATCAACGTTCCTTGTTTATTTCAACTGAAAAATAAAAAAAAATAAGGATCACCTGAAGATCAGGGCCCCCAGCCTTCGTTAGTTAGCCTTATAAGGCTAACTAACGAAAATATCACGACTTAACCTAACCAACCGTTAGGTCAGCTGTACTCCCTTGACGATTGGTTAGGTTAAGTCGTGATATTTTCGTTAGTTAGCTTTATAAGGCTAACTAACGAAGGCTAGAGGCCTTGATCTTCAGGTGATCCAAAAATAAAAATATCACTGTCAGACAGAAGGG
>JAJOZX010004809.1:265000-361537 GCA_023014485.1 Bathynomus jamesi
TACAGGTATTGAAGGTTTTTCATTGCCGTTGTGCAGTAATACAGCTTTAAGGCTAGCTTTACTAGAGTCAATGAACAGTCTCCATTCTTTTGGATCATAGCGACAGCCAATCCCTTGCATCAGACCACTGATATCGTGGCAGAAACAAACGTTTTCTTCCTGTAAGTAAAATGATGAAAACTGCAAATGGCGATGGCGGAAATGGGAAACTTTGGTGTTTGGTTGGAGAAGATTAAATTCTTGAAGTCTTGAACCAAGCAACTCTGCCTTTTCTTTTGGTAATTCCAAATCGCGCACTAAGTCATTTAACTCCGCTTGACTTAACAAATGTGGGGAAATATTTGCATCTGGAACATATATGCCATCTTTCCCTGTTTCTATATCACTAGCAGAATCTTCAGATGAACTGCTGTCTGTTATCGTTGCTGGTGGAACTGGTGGTGGATTTGTTTCATCATGTGGTACTGGTTTCATTGCTGATTCGCAGTTTGGGTACGTGATCTTTGATTTGTTTTTCTTTGTGAAACCAGCAATCTTTGTCAAACAAAAATAACAATCATTGAAGTGATTTTTCGGCTCACGCCAAACCATGGGGACTGAGAACGGCATAGCTTTTCTTTTACCATTCATCCAAGCTATTAACATTGCATTGCACTGTGCACAGCAAATATGTGGTGCCCAGTCCCTCTGTTGGTCTCCTAACTTACAGTCAAAATAACACTTGTAGGCAAGTTTAATCTTTGTTGTTATGTTTCTACGTTGTGGCTTAGGTGTATATTGTCCACAGACAAAGCAGAAGTTGTCTGGGTGATTTACACAAGCACGTCTATTTGATGCCATTTTGAATTACCATACAATATCTGAAAAAAACGTAGAAAGTAATTATTACGATGTGCCGTTGCCCGTTACTATGCTCTTGACTCAGTGTTGCCAACTCGGGATAAATTTTATTTATCAAAATTGTTCGAATTTGTATATAGTTGGCAAAAAAAATTGCTTTAACCTTGAAAAGCAAGTTTCATATTACTGGCATTAAGCCGATTAAAACCAAAATCTGGACGTGGTAGAAAATTTTACTAAAAGTGATTTGCATTTTACACAAAATCTAGACGTGATAGAAAAAATCTAATTATAGATTTGAAATCAGCATACCGAAATTAGCTAGGAGCACCTATTTGGTCTTCTGTAACAAAATCTTTGTTGCCTAGTGATATTATCAAGTTTCAGTTTCCAATTTCTGTTTATTATTGATACAGTGTCTCGATTTCGTTAAATGAGAGAGGAAAGTGATGACTTTACGTTTCAAGGACGACCTCCGTCTTAGTGCCCTCAGCTGGACGAAGGTTGTAAAACAGAACAACCAACCAACCCATGAAGGACAACTCCAAATTTGCCATTAGTGAAAGCACTACACCAAATTTTATCTCTCTGGTGTGATGAGAAGTGGTGATTTGAATAATTTGGTGGGTTGGATGCTTCGGTTACTGATACACACAAAAGTTGTTTTCGTTTAACAATATCCACAGTCTAAATCGCATACTAAAATTCTTAATTATTAACATTCTACAGATGACAACTCTCACATCAAATGAGGACTGGAACTTAAACAGGACATCTGATTCTCGGTCAATATAGATGAAAGTTATTTAATACACAATAAATGCGCCTCGGTGGTGTAGTAGTTAACGTTGCTGACTACGAATCCATCGGCCCTGGGATCGAGACCCGGTGACGGCAAGCGGCGCGCAGCAAAACCCAGCTGTTCATCCTTCCACACAATAAAAAAAAAATTGGTTGGTAGATTAATAGATACCCTGGGTAGCCTAGTGGTTAAAATGCTAGGCTGCTGGTGGGGCATGGTTCGGATTCCACGTTAAACTGTAGGTCTAAGGTGGCGTGACAAGCTTGACCTTCGTCAGAATGAACAATTCGTGGGGGAAAGCAAAACCAAAGTTATAACCAAGTGTTTTTGTCACTTGTTTATATGGAAGAATAATTACTCAGTGAGCTTCTCTACGTTTCCTGATACAATCTACATAAAACTTCGTCCATATTACATTCATTCCATTTATAGAACGTAACTTGAAGATTATTCAAGACGCCCTTACAATCATAATTTACCTCCCAACGCAAAAACTTAATCAGACACTTCGTGTCAGATATGCATTTTTTCTTCTTTGAATGTTTATGACTTATGATTTAATAAATTATATATATATATATATATATATAATATATATATATATATATATATATACAGGCCCTCTCAGAGGTCCAGAGAGACTCGGGGCACTTCCAGCTTTGAGGCCCATAGCTAAACCCTATTATTACTTTTACTGCAAAACATTATATTCAAACCTGAAAGTTTCTAAATTTGAGGTCCCCCTTAAGCTTCAGGCCCAGGCCAAATGGCCCTCCTACCCCCCTTCTCATAGGCCCTGTATATACAGTATATATATATATATATATATATATATATATATATATATATATTATGATACATTCGTCTTCAAATTAAAATAATCTTTAATGAATATAGACGAGTCAGCATTTTCATAAGCTGCAAAAGGCATTTTGAGGCAGAATATAGGAACATACGGTATGTTTCTAAGTTATAAAGCTCATATAGGGAATTCGTGCAAAAATGTTCCTTGAGGCTTGTAATCTACATACATACATACATTGTCAAAGAATCCATTTCCCGTTCTCAATAGGGAGGAGACGACGCTTGAGCTCGGGATTGAAAAACCTCAATTACACACACAAAGATACAAAGGGATTACCACCAGGAATAAGGTACCACTCCAACCTTAAGGATCCAGTGTTGCCAGTCATGATAAGAGTCAGGGTATACCTCTGTAGTAGTATAGTGTCAAAAAGGTTGAGTGCAGAAATGTTACGTAATGTTGCATGATGACGTAATATTGCATAATGTTGCAAGAGTGCCACCCCAACCCCTTTGTTGTAAGAGTGCCAACCCCCCAACCCCCTTGTTGCTAAGCACCTCCCCCACCCCCTTTGCCAATATTAATCGGGGTTTCAACTAGGTTTTAAACAAATTTACATTCACAATATTTTTTATATCGGCATGCAAGTCATCCCATAGTTTCAATCCAATGAAAATGGGTAGTTTTTGTAATGAAGACAATCGAGGTATAACAAGCATTGATCTATTTCTTGTCTGATACGAGTGGATTTCTTGTTGAGTTACAAAATATATATTTACCCATTGCATATTAATGATTTTGTTCTTACACTTGTAAATAAAAACAAAATGTGCCAGTTTGGTTATATCGTTGAGCTTTAACTCTTTAAATAAAGCACTAGAGTGATCAAGGAAATCAGCAGTAGATAATAACCTTACTGCTAGTTTTTGGATGACAAAGATACCATTTAAGGCGTTGTTAGCGGAGTTTCCCCAAACAACGGAGCAGTATGTTATATAAGGAAGAACAAGAGTATGATAAAGAGCCAATAAAACTTGTTTAGGGACTATATTTCTAAATTTAAACATTATAGCAACGCTCTTTGAAATCTTTTTCGCGATATAATTTACATGATCACTCCATTGCAAATTCTTATCTAGCATTACACCAAGAAATTCCGTTACAGCACACGCCTTTATGGCGATTTCATTAACATTAAGTTAATCAAGATATACATTTCTTTCATAAGTAAAAATCATGAAATTTGTTTTACTAGTATTTAGGAAGAGTTTATTGGTGGTCAACCATTTCATTACACTGATGAATTCTGAATGAGATATTCTTAGCTGTATTAACATTTTTGCAAGAAAAAGAGACAGTTGTATCATCTGCAAACATTATGATGTTCAGTATATTAGATGAACGTGGAAGGTCATTTATATATAATAAAAATAACAGTGGACCCAGAACTGAGCCCTGTGGCACATCATGCTTGACAGGCGCTTTAGTTGAGCAAACCTTATTTACTGATACAAAATGATATCTATTGGACAACAACCAAATAAGTAGGTTTGACCAAAAAAAAAAAAAAACTTTCTCATTTCCAGTTAATAGAAAACGGGGAAAGGTCTTTAGAAGGCATAACTCTAGTATTTAGCATTGCAAAGCTTGTTGACTAAATATAGCACCAGTCCTTCATGAGGCAATACCAAAGAAGTTCAAAGCACATCTTCAACAATAATTCAAGTAAGGATCTTTCACTACACGGTCGCTTCCGTTATTTTAGCAAACCTGAAAGTTACATACTCTCAAATTCTGAATGCTTTATTCAACAAGAGGAAGAAATCGTAACTTCTCTCAAAACTGTCCTAATTCCATTATTCTAAATCCACGTATTCTCTGTGATATATATATATATATATATATATATATATATATATATATATATATACACACAGTACTTACTTATGTCTGTTGATTTTTACCCATTCTTCAACAGAATGTACACCATTTTTCTGTTGCAAGTTAGAAGTCGGATGTACGAGGAAACTGTATTATTATTATTATTATTATTATTAGTAGTAGTAGTAGTAGTAGTAGTAGCAGGGGTAACAGTAGTTTAAAACTTATCCTCACTTCTACACATCTGTCTCTTTCATTGCAGTCCTAAATCACCTAAGCTATCCTCTGAAGCAGGAGTCACGCCAAACTATTTTACATCGAAAGCATTCTAACATCTACATACTAACAGAAATGAGAGCCCGCATATACAATACGAGTTTAACCATTTGGTTCATACCACAATGCTTTTGTATCACTCATTACCTATCTCTATTACCTAAAAATTGTCTAGCTAGTTGTCAACTAGCGATCAAAATAATGCAATGTGCAAATTTTTAGTTTGGAACCGAGCCTTAAGCGCGGTCCCAAACACACACACACACGCAGATTCTTTCAGGAAAGGGCATATATATATGTACACACAAGCACCATACACACACACACACACTATATATATATATATATATATATATATATATATATACACCATCCAAAATTTTTAGTGTTCCGTACGATGATTCATCATTTCACGAAGGTTAAGCTTGTCCTCTCTCTCTCTCTCTCTCTCTCTCTCTCTCTCCCTCTCTCTCTCTCTCTCTCTCTCTCCCTCTCTCTCTCTCTCTTATACTTAAATAATTATATGCATATATTATATATAAACATGTAAATATAAAATATGCATAATATAAAGATTTTATACAAAGGAAATGACTAACAATAAATATCGTATTATGAAGCAAACTGTGGAATGACATCTCGATCTCAAAGGGTTTTAATTTACATTTCCCTCAAAATCTGTGGTTAATAGAAAAATGTGTTTTCATTTTTGTAATCAGGGTAAAAAGAACATAAGAATCACCCATATTTAGCAAATGGTGAAAAACTTTGTTGATCAATGTTATGATGTGATGAATATGTGCATTTGTACACTGTGGCAAGACCATAGTTCATGTGACAAATATTAATAATACGAACAGACACTAGATTACATTTGACAGCTCAAATACTAAGGATATAAATGGAATTAACAGGAAATAGTACAATAATGTCGCGTGTAAGTAGAGCCACAGTCAGAAGTCTTTATATTATGAATCTCATAGCTTACGAAGATAATATATATATATATATATATATAGTTTTACAATCATGTTCTAAATCAATTATTCAGCCGTTAATGTTCTCATATTTGCTGAAATAAATTTCTAATAATAAAATTTTTATAAGTTTTTACATCTCAATTTTGTGTTTATGTACACCTTTTGGGAACAGTTGGACGGAGAAAGCCATATATAAAGATTTCACATGATTCCCCGACATTATATATATATATATATATATATATATATATATATATATATATAAAATGTTAAAATTTGAATACACACATATGAGCGTGTAACAACATAGTATGAGCCTTATGAAGCAATTAGAAAAAATAAATAATTAGATAAATATAAATGAAAAATGTAGACGGAAATGGAACGATTTGAGAATCTCCCCGTCAAGACCCACTTACGAATTTATGAGTTATACATCTACTAGAATTTCTGGTAGGATGATGGCTTCATACTCTTTTACAATGTATATTTGAAAATAAAGGGGGATCATTCTAGCCTAAACATCCAAAAACCGCACAGCAGAGATCACCCTTACAAACAGATGACATTTTGTAGAGGCCTAAACTACATGAACAAGCAGGAGCCCCCAAATAAAAGTTCACATACTTCATGCTCGTAGAACCATGTAGTTTTTATAATGCTAATACATGAATGATAATTTAACAGACTGTTTTCGCGACTCTTTCTGTTTTACCCTAAATTCTTCCACGTGTATAACTATATGTTGTGATAAACATTCTTTGACAAACTTTTCAATGCGGTCATCCTATCGCTGGATGCATGTAAAACTCAAATTCGCACGCTTTTCACACATTTCTGTTGCATTATCACCCGGCTGTAGCATTTAGGACAGTGTTTTTCATGGATTAATGCGAGAGCCCAGTGCATCTTTAAAATCATAGTGTCAGAATAAATAAATTCCATATAGGCTACTGCTGATCAAAATAATAATCAAAACACTACAAATACATAATGTTGTAAAACCTATGATACAATAAGTTTACAAAATAGTTGCTAATTATAAGCCATCAAAATTTCAATAAAATTAAGCATGTACGAATTACTTCTCAAACTCTGAGTTTTTAAACATTGCGTTTCATGGCATCATGCATCTTTTACAACACACACACACACACACACACACACAAACATTAGCTTTCTGAGATTGGTTCGAGGTCTGTGAACCTCACCAAAGGTACACCTTTCTTAATGCACGAAGGTCACATTCATACTGAATACACCCTGTGTAGGATTTATATTATCATTATGAAATGAAGTTCATTCCTAACTACGGTCTCAGAGTTAGATAAATGTTCTCAGTAGTAGCTAGGTGTTAGTAAAGTTATTTATATGTTAATGAACTTCCTGATGATTAGATATTCTGTATTGTATATTTTGTACCAAAATATATTTTCCCTATCTCATGTATCTGAACTTGGCTTATAAGAGGGTTTGATGAAACCTTTATATCAGATTTTGTTGGTGATTAGAAAGTGACGTTAAAATACTCGTAGCTAAAAGTAAAAAATTTGGAAAATATTTGTGAAGGAATGTTCATAGAAAATTTCGATATTGTAAGGTCAAACGCAAGCGCCTTTTACCTAAAGACGAAACTGACAGTTTGGCATTTGTTGGTGCTCTCTCTCTCTCTCTCTCTCTCTCTCTCTCTCTCTATATATATATATATATATATATATATATATAACCTTCCCTTTCATCTTTTCGGACGTTCTGTGCGATTATTCCGCATTTGAAGAAGGTCAAGCTTGTTGTCTATCCTCTCGAAATGGCTCGGTGAAGTAGAGAGTTGGCTTCTTATACTCTCCACCTCACATAGCCGCCAGTTACCCCCTGCTCATCTAGGTTTCTTCTGAGCCAGGCGTCTAATCTTTTGAAGATGTCCATCGCAACACCATTCGTGTTCCTTAGTTCCTTGGGCACCTGGTTAAACAGTCTTGGCCCTTTCACAACAAGGCTATTTTCCTTCAGGAATGGGGATGTTCCCTGACTAGCCATTAATTTGGGGAAACGACACAGTCTTCCTTTTCTACTTACCGCTATTGTATGGTGGGTTATAGGATTCAGAGTAATATTGGAGGGCGGTTTCTCCATTATTTCCCAAGTGTAAATAATTGATGTATCTCTCTCTTCTTTCCAGTGAATATGGGTTTAATTCGCGTAATTTTTCCCAGTAATTTAGTTCTTTGCACCCATTGATCTTAGCTGTGAAGCTTCTCTGAACTCCTTCTAGCTGACTATTTTCTTTTTATATGGGGTTGTTAGGACCGAACAGCATCCCAACTTGGGTATGAACGGCATATTTAATAGAGTAAGCGCTATATTCCTATTCCTTCGTTTAAAGGCTCACAGTATCTGGCCAGTTATTCTTTTTGCTCTGTTTACTGCTATCTTATTTTGTGTTTAAAATTTCGTGTGTGTGTGTGTGTGTATATATATATATATATATATGTTCACCACCACCTTTGGCTTTCCTCCCATTTCACTGACATCGCTGATGAACTAGCTTTAAATTTTTCTATCCTAAATGACCTAGAGCAGATTGTACAGCACCCTACTCGTATCCCCGTTCGTCTTGGAGATAGGCCCAACATTCTGAATTTATTCCTTATCTTCATCTTTCTTCCTACTCTGTGAAACTTTTCCCACCGTTGGGGACCTCCGACCACAATCTTATATCTGTTTCCTGTCCTAGCGATTCAATACGTCTTTTGTATCCCTTTGGCTTTTGGAATCCCTTTGGTACTTCAGTGCCACTGATTGGGGGACCTTTGGCAGTACCCTGATTTCCCATGGAATGATTACTGCTTCCGTGGCCGGGCCCTTCTGCGTGTGCTGAGCGCATCACAGAGGTGATTCTCTCGGGCATGGAGGCGTACATCCCATATTTTATTTCTACTACTAATGCAAAATAACATTGGTTTAATTTAACTTGTTCTAATGCTATTCGCAACAGAGAAGAGGCTTTCAGAGGCTGCCGTAGCCATCCAGCTCCTGACTCACTCAGCTTATATTTCTGCCTGGAATCGTGCAAAATCTGATCTTCGACCCGCCAAAAATTCCTTAAACCGACAAAAATGTGGAAATCTATCCAATTCTAATTCTTCTCGCTCTTTCTGGCATCTAGCTCAGAACCTCTTCAACAACTTTACGCCCTCTTCTTTCCCTCCTCTTTTCAATTCCGACGGCCCACATGCCGCCTCTTCTCCTGTCAAAGCTGAACTCTTCGCTCAAACTTTCGCTTACAATTCAACCTTGACGATTCCGGTGCTGTTCCTCCATCTCCACCCCCTCTGACTTTGTTATGTCTGAAATTAGAATCTCTTTTAAAGCTGGTTTCCTGACCTATCTGGGGCCAACTTGCGGAAGCGTATGGTCCTGATGGTATTCCTCCTGTTCTTCTTAACAACAGTGCTTCTGTGCTGACACACTGCCTAGGCAAACTCTTCCGTCTTTGTCTCTCATCTGGTACTTTTCCTTCCTGCTGGAAGTTCGCTTTCATTCAGCCTGTCCCAAAGAAGTGTGACCGTTCTCAACCCTCCAACTATCGGCCAAGTGCTTTGATTTCTTCCCTTTCCAAAGCACCTGAATCTAGCCTTATTAGGAAGATTCTTAAATACCTTTATTCTGAAAGAAGATCGTCATTATGGATTCCGCAAGGGTCGCTGTACTGGCGATCTTCTTGTGTATCTCTCTGACTATTTGTCATCCTCCTTTCGGGATTTCGGTGAAGCTTTTTCTCTTGCGTTAGACCTATCAAAAAATTTTGATAGAGTCTGGCACATATCTTAAATTTCCAAACTGCCCTCCTTAGGTTTCTTTCTTTCTACATATTCCTTCATCTCTAATTTCCTTTCTAGCCGATTAATAGCTGCGGTTGTAGATGACCACTGTTCTTCTCCTAAAGCTATTAACAGTGGTGTTCCTCAGGGCTCTGTCCTGTCACGCACTCTTCTCCTTTTATTTTTTAATGATGTTTTAATTCGCACTTCCTGTCCTATTCACTCCTATGCCGATGTTTCCACTCTTCACTTCTCTACCCGCTTTCCAAAGCGTCCCTCTCATCAGCCACTCCATGATTCGCGTAGTACGTCTATGGAGCACCTGACCGCTGATCTTTCTGCTATCGCTGATTGGGGTAGAGAAAACCTTGTGGTTTTCAATGCCTCAAAAACTCAATTCCTCCATCTGTCTGCTCGTCGCAATCTTCCACACGTTTATCCCCTTGCCTTCAACAACACACAACTCAATCCTTCCTCTTCTCTTAACATCCTTGGCGTTTCCTTTTCTCGTGATCTTTCCTGGAAAGAATACATATACTCTCTTTCTTAAACAGCTTCTAAGAGGTTAGTTGTACTGTACCGCCTCCGCAGTTTCTTCACCCCCACTCAGTTGCTGTCTCTGTACAGGGGTCATGTTCACCCCTGTATGGAGTATGCTTCTCATGTGCGGGGTGGTTCAACCACACAGCTGTGCTTGACATGATGGAATCAGAGACTTTTCATCTTATCAATCCCCCGCCTCTTACTGATTGTCTTCATTCTCTCTCTCTTAGCCGCAATGTTACCTCACTCTCTCTTCACTATCGCTATCGTAACGGACATTGCTCTTCTAAATTCTAAAACTTCATGCCTCCTCCTTTAAGGAGAGCACGCAGTACCAGACTTTCTACACTTTCTCATTCCTTTTCTGTTCAACTAGCTAATACAAGGGTTAATCGGCATTTTCAGTCTTTCATCTACTCAACCAGTGAACTCTGGAACAATCTTCCTCAATCCGCCTTTCCTCCTGTCTATGACCCCCCCCCCATCTTTCAAACGCATCGTGCCGAGGCATCTCGAAAATCCCGGACGTTGATTTTGGCTCTCTTCTATGGGAGGGGCGCTTTTGCGGACATTTGCCCTTGGCCCTTCCTTCCTGCTATATATATATATATATATATATATATATATATATATATATATATATATACTTTACATATCGAAATTTCCTATGAACATTCCTTCACAAATATTTTCCAGATTTTTACTTTTAGCTACGAGTATTTTAACGTCACTTTCTAATCACAACAAAATCTGATATAAGGTTTCATCAAACCCTGTTATAAGCCAAGTTCAGATAGATGAGATAGGGAAAAATATTTTGGTACAAAATATACAATACAGAATATCTAATCATCAGGAAGTTCATTAACATATAAATAACTTTACTAACACCTAGCTACTACTGAGAACATTTATCTAACTCTGAGACCGTAGTTAGGAATGAACTTCATTTCATAATGATAATATAAATCCTACACCAGGGTGTATTCAGTATGAATGTGACCTTCGTGCATTAAGAAAGGAACCTTTGGTGAGGTTCACAGACCTCGAACCAAACTCAGAAAGCTAATGTGTGTGTGTGTGTGTGTGTGTGTTGTAGAAGATGCATGATGCCATGAAACGCAATGTTTTTAAAAACTCAGAGTTTGAGAAGTAATTCGTACATGCTTAATTTTATTGAAATTTTGATGGCTTATAATATAATCTAATATACTATTTCAGAAATGAAGCGATATACGTATATACAAGGCGTCCCAAAAAAATGTATACACACTTTAAATAATTATAAAGGCAGTGTTTATTAAAATACATTTCATTTTCAAAATGTAATAGAATCTACAGACATTATTTAATTGTTTTGTCAACGCCTGTTTTCAAACTGACGTCCGTTCTGGTCCAGGCACTGCTGATAACGCGAAGCAATGGAATCGCAAACATCACGAAACATTTCGTTTGGTATTTGTGTGCATTCTCGTTCAATGGCTGCTCTCAATTCAGCGACTGTTGCAGGTTTTATAGCGTAGACTTTGTCTTTTAAGTATCCCCATAAAAAAAAGTCTAGTGGTGTGAGGTCTGGTGAACGCGGAGGGTATTCTACGAAACCCCTTCGTCCAGTCCACATCCACATCGTGCCAAGTACCACTCGCAATACTCCACTCTTCGGTCCGGATCATCTTCATTAATAGCATGGACTAATCTTGGAATGTAACTTTTCCATTGACAGCGCTTCAAAATGCGTTGGACAGACGATTCTGAAATTCCTACCTCACGACTCGCTTGCCGCTCAGATTTTCTTGGACTTTGGTGATACGTTTCCAGTACTCTTTCTTGCTTTGTGGGGCTTGTCGATGTCCGTGGTCTTCCGGAACGCTTCTTGTGGACATTCTGAACAGTTCCATCGGCTTCAAACTTATCTCTAATTCGAGTGATGGTAAGTCGCGTTGGTGGATCTGTTTGAAACTCCCTCCTAAACTGTCTTTGCACTTCAACTGCGTTTTCACACTTCCAGTAGCATTTTAGAATGAATTTCCTTTGTTCAAAGCTTAGTCTGACTGCCATTATTAATTCTAATGGGTTTAACTTGGAAAGAAAGAAACATCAATTGAGCTATCAGCTGTTAAAGTGTGTATACATTTTTTTGGGACGACGCTTGTATAGGAGATATTCCGCGCAAGACGAGAGAGAAAGAACGAAACAAATGAAAAAATGAGGTAACCACCCGGAATATCTCCTATACAAGCGTCGTTCTTTACGTTATTTATACTGCGTGTTCTTTGCAGTTGAATGTGTGTGTGTGTGTATATATATATATATATATATATATATATATATTCTATATATATATAACAGTTTTTTTGCGCACACCTACAGGTCGCTACAATTGGTGTAGAACAATGCGGTTTCACCATTCGATGCGTCTTTTTATTGTGCAGTGCCCATGCTAAAAAAAAATTCCCTAACATAATTCCTTCCCCCCTTTTAGGGGTACAGTTCTTCCCATGCCTGTACACGCATTTTTTTAATTTTTCATTTTTAATCATAATTTTGGCACAAAATAAGTCAATATTTACTAAACATTTAATATCATTCGATTCACAAAAGATTTATTTATCGATTCAATTTAAAAAAAGTATATATTTTTAAAATTCATAAAGAACTTTTTGTAAAAAACTAAAAACAAACATGCATTTTTAAAATTCAATGTTTTTTATACAAAATATTTTGATATTTGTTATAATTTTAACATTTTTCGATTCACAAAAGATTTACTTATCGATTCAATACAAAAAATTACGCAATTAAAAAGGGGAATTTAAATAAACACGAGTTTAAAGTTAAACGAGCCACACTCGAAATTATTTACCGTGACTTTTGTGCGTTTTATTACTGTGGCTTTTGTACAAATAATTTTACGTATACACAAACAATTTGATAGGATATTGATTTATCATTCTATTTTTTAGTTGTCATAGAAATACGTTAATTAAGTTATCTGATTAGATGCGCTTTTATAGTTGAAGATCATTTTTAGAAAATTATTTATTTTCCCCACTTTAAAATATTACAAAATTTCTATTAGGTATCCTAATATCATTATGCCTGTCGCTGTAAGTAAGAAAATAGCAATTATTTTCCATTTTCATTTTATGAAAATTTCGGACCCCCTAGGCCTACAAAACCAATTTTCTCCTTTTCTTTATCAAAAATTATTGATTTTCGGAAGTCTTTCGGTTATAAATTTGTACCAGTCTATTGTTTATCTATAATAATAATAATAATAATAATAATAATAATAAAAAGACGTGTGTGTGTGTGTGTGTGTGTGTGTCTGTGTGTATGTGTGTGTGTGTGTGTGTTCCAGCCATCAGCCATAACTCCAAAATGGAAGCAGTTATAAACATGAAACTTCTCACACATATTGATTAGGTCCCGAGGTTGTGCAAGTGGGTGTTAATAAATTAAATAATTAATTTTAAAACATTAAATGACGTCATCAAGATCATTACGAAACCTATGGTAAAATTATTGAATACCCGGTTAGGTTCATTGAATGCCAGGTTAGGTCATCTGTACGCCCTTGACGATTGGCTAGGTTAAGTCGTGATATTTTCGTTGGCTTTAACGAAAATATCATGACTTAACCTAACCAATCGTCAAGGGTGTACAATTAACGTACCCGGGCATTCAATTAACGTACCCGGGCATTCAATTAATCTAATCGGGCATTCAGTTGACCTAACCGGCCATTTAATTAACCTAATTGGGCATTCAGTTGACCTAACTGGGCATTCAATTAACCTAACCGGGCATTCAGTTTGCCTAACCGGGCATATATATATATATATATATATATAGCGTTCAACATCCACACCGGCAACGCCGGGTCGCTCCGCTATTATTGAATACCCGGTTAGGTTCATTGAATGCCAGGTTAGGTCATCTGTACGCCCTTGACGATTGGTTAGGTTAAGTCGTGATATTTTCGTTGGCTTTAACGAAAATATCATGACTTAACCTAACCAATCGTCAAGGGTGTACAATTAACCTAACCGGCCATTCAATTAACGTACCCGGGCATTCAATTAATCTAATCTAGCATTCACTTGACCTAACCGGCCATTTAATTAACTTAATCTGACATTCACTTGACCTAACTGGACATTCAATTAACCTAGTAGTATAGCCGAAAAAGGGGAGAGTGCAAGAATGTTGCAAGTGATTACGTAATGTTGCAAAGGGGTGTGGGGGTTGTTGCAAAGGGGGTGGGGTGTTGCAAAAAGGGTGGAATGGAAAAAAAGGAAACAAAAATACCCCCAAAGGGCCCTTTGTTGCCAACCGGGGTTGCAAGGGGCATGAAACTTGGGGGCGGCGTTCTCCCCCAAGCTATTCCCCCCAAAGGGCCAGAAAGGAGGAGAGAAAGGAGGAGAGGTGTTCACCTGGCAGGAGCCAAGTGCATATTAAGACTTCAGCCGAGTAGGCGTTGTTTTATAGGCTCCTAATCAGCCAGTTGGCTGAGCCAAGGGGGGAGGGGTACACCTGAAGGAGAGAGAGAGTAGTTGTCTTTGATTGCAAGGCATGCAACTTGGAGGCGGAGTTCTCCCCCAAGCTATTTTCGTTTACCTAACCTAAGAGGCCTCTAAAGGGTTTTCACAAAGGGCCAGAAAGAGAAGGACCACAGGTCCTTGCTCGGCTGGGAGCCGAGCTTATAATGACTCCGTCAGTCGTCTCTCGGTCTTTTATAAACCTCTATTCTGGCTGAGTTGCCAGATAGCGCCATGTATTCAGTTGCCAGATAGCGCCATGTATTCCAAATAGCAAAAACCATATATTAATCATCCATTTAAATAGTGTACCACAATATATATTTATATGACGGTAGTTAATCGATGAATCCAATTAAATTCTGTTTATTAAATAAATAATTTTTACTCACTTAATTTTTATTATAAATATTTAAGTCACGAATAACGAAACGAAATGAAAATTTACGAAACAATTCATTTAAAGTTGAAATTAGCCAAAACACAATCCGCTCTAACGGGATCGGACGACTAATGACATCTTTATATTTTCGAAGAACACCTGCTGGTTGAGAGACCTTCCTTCCAGTCCGCTCTTGATAAGTCTCCCTTCACTCCAAATGAAAAGAAAATTTACGGGAAAAATCAAAACACACGATTGTCATTCCCCAAACCCGGATATATATATATATATATTTAATAAACGAATAAACAACTCGTGCACACACACACACACACACACACACACACACACACACACACGATGAAAGTCAGAAACTAGGTCAATTCATCCCTAGAGACCTTTTTGGACGAGGTTAATCCTTCTTCAAACTATTCGAGCAAAAAACACCGCTCACTCCGTTTCTTATTATCATCATTATTATTATTATTATTGTTATTATTTCTACAATGAAAATATTTTGTATTTACGCGTAACTTAGACCCACAGTTTAATGTGGAAACCGAACGCTCTTTTAAAAATATAATTAGGATATATTTACAATTTCTTTATTATAAAATGTAGAACATGCAGCCTTCAGTGAACAGCTGTTCTGTGGATCGAAATACATCTCGTGAGGGAGTCGTTGCTTACTCTTCCACATTTCAACATAACAGGATTATTGAACCGGATTTAAAATAACAGGATCATTTGTTCCGAGGCAGTAGTATGACCGAGCGGAAACCGAATGCTCTTTTAAAAATATAATTAGGATATATTTATAATTTCTTTATTATAAAATGTGGAACATGCAGCCTTCAGTGAACAGCTGTTCTGTGGCCCGAAATACATCTCGTCGGGGAGTCGTTGCTTACTCTTCCACATTTCAACATAACAGGATTATTGAACCGGATTTAAAATAACAGGATCATTTGTTCCGAGTCAGTAGTATGACCGATTGACACACGATTGTCATTCCCCAAACCCGGATATATATATATATATATATATTTAATAAACGAATAAACAACTCGTGCACACACACACACACACACACACACAGACGATGAAAGTCAGAAACTAGGTCAATTCATCCCTAGAGACCTTTTTGGACGAGGTTAATCCTTCATCAAACTATTCGAGCAAAAAACACCGCTCACTCCGTTTCTTATTATCATTATTATTATTATTATTATTATTATTTCTACAATGAAAATATTTTGTATTTACGCGTAACTTAGACCCACAGTTTAATGTGGAAACCGAACGCTCTTTTAAAAATATAATTAGGATATATTTACAATTTCTTTATTATAAAATGTAGAACATGCAGCCTTCAGTGAACAGCTGTTCTGTGGATCGAAATACATCTCGTGAGGGAGTCGTTGCTTACTCTTCCACATTTCAACATAACAGGATTATTGAACCGGATTTAAAATAACAGGATCATTTGTTCCGAGTCAGTAGTATGACCGAGCGGAAACCGAATGCTCTTTTAAAAATATAATTAGGATATATTTATAATTTCTTTATTATAAAATGGTAACATGCAGCCTTCAGTGAACAGCTGTTCTGTGGCCCGAAATACATCTCGTCAGGGAGTTGTTGCTTATTCTTCCACATTTCAACATAACAGGATTATTGAACCGGATTTAAAATAACAGGATCATTTGATCGAGGCAGTAGTATGACTGAAAAGCATGTTAATGCATCATTTGACCCGAGTCAGTAGTATGACGAAAAGCATGTTAATGCATCATTTGAACCGAGTCAGTAGTATGACCGAAAAGCATGTTAATGCATGATTTTCTCTTAATAATATAATAACAACTAGCTCGAAGAGTGACAACGGTTCAGGTTTTCACTCCACTTAGACCCACAGTTTAACGTGGAAACCGAACGCTCTTTTAAAAATATAATTAGGATATATTTATAATTTCTTTATTATAAATGTGGAACATGCAGTTTTCAGTGAACAGCTGTTCTGTGGCCCGAAATACATCTCGTCAGGGAATCGTTGCTTACTCTTCCACATTTCAACATAACAGGATTATTGAACCGGATTTAAAATAACAGGATCATTTGATCCGAGGCAGTAGTATGACCGAAAAGCATGCATGATTTTCTCTTCTCTTTAGTAATAATAACAACTAGCTCGAATTGTAACAACGGGTAAAGTCTTCACTCCACCTCAGACCCACAGTTTAATGTGGAAACCGAATGCTTTTTAAAATATAATTAGGATATACTTCTTTGAGAAAATATAAAGATGTCATTAGTCGTCCGGCCCCGTTATAGCGGATTGGTACACGTCATAGCTCCACCCAGCTACACCGGCAGCCAATCACTACGAACAACTGGTCTTTTGGGGCGGAGCTTGGAGATTGTGCATATAAAAGGGATATTTTTCAGTTGGGAGTAACAGTAGCTATTTTCGCGTCAGTGAATAATCATTCCCTCCACCATGGACCTGTACGTCTCCCCGGATTTGTATGAAGAAAGTGATACTGCAGCATTAACTGCAATTAATCTTTTTAATGCAATTGACCGTGATGATTATTTCCAACGCAAACCGTTGAAGATATTTGCAGTGACGCTCCTTACAATCCGGCGCAAGGGAATACCATAGAAATGTAAGTGTCTATAATTCGATTTTATATATATGGAGGGTTGTAGTATCTCGTCAAATACTTCATTTAGATACTCACCAAAAATCGAAATTTTTATGGCAATCAATGTTATTTGGTTTTACCTCTTATCCCCATTATGCTAAAATCGAAATTTTTTATGGTAATCAATGTTATTCCTCTTAAATGAACCAAAGATATCTTCACATAATGGGGATCTGTCTGAATACTCTGTATATGTTTTAAAAGAATGAACATTATTCCTTTAAGGTCCGATGAGGATTTGACACGTGTTATACAATCTTTTTCAGAATCTCGTGTCATGAATACGGAGGATATACTGATCAGTCAGCAATGTCACACATCCTCCACCATGGACCTGTACGTCTCCCTGGATTTGTATGAAGAAAGTGACACTGCAGCATTAACGGCAATTAATCTTTTTAACGCGATTGACCGTGATTAATTATTTCCAACGCAAACCGTTGAAGATATTTGCAGTGATGCTCCTTACAATTCGACGCAAGGGACTACCATAGAAATGTAAGTGTCTATAATTCGATTTTATATATATGGAGGGTTGTAGTATCTCGTCAAATACTTCATTTAGATACTCGCCAAAAATCGAAATTTTTTTTTATGGCAATCAATGTTATTTGGTTTTACTCTTATCCCCATTATGCTAAAATCGAAATTTTTATGGTAATCAATGTTATCCTCTTAAATGAACCAAAGATATCTTCACATAATGGGGATCTGTCTGAATACTCTGTATATGTTTTAAAAGAATGAACATTATTCCTTTAAGGTCCGATGAGGATTTGACACGTGTTATACAATCTTTTGAAGAATCTCGTGTCATGAATACGGAGGATATACTGATCAGTCAGCAATGTCACACCGAAATAATGTAAGTGTTTTTCGATCTTTTTGGGTAAGAAGACAATATATTTTCATAAATTTATTAAATGAAAGAAATCAGTACAATAACCAACTACAGAATATACCGTTACAAATATACGAACAAAAACATTATACTATACAACGAGTACGTACAATTGGAAAACGGATTTTTATCTGTCTGCATACCATTTCATCGTTTCGGCGAGTGTGACACGGGTCAAATAAATTTAACAAATTTATAAATTCTTTATCACATGACATATGCGTGAGAAATGAGACGCAGTACATTCCGCAAACATTACTAAAATATCCTTGTATACGAAATGGGCTCCATACAACTTCGGGAATATGTAACTGAGCGAGAATTTTACAATAATAGGGTCACTCCAGGTTGAGTACCGATGAATCAAAATAGTACAGGCGCTGTCTATTTTTAAAATAGACAGCGATCCAGTGAATCCCTTCATTACCGATGACATCTGTGTTCACAATAAGACTACCGCATTCTCGCGTAGTAGGCAAACTCAATGTTTCATTCTTCGCAAACACTCCGATAAATTTGGAACGTGTGACTCGTTCCATTACTTTCTGAAGTGTATTAGCATCCATTTTAAAAGTCAGTGATAACGCTCCTAAATCTATCTACTTCTATTAGGGCTTGCGATTCGAGATATACTAGTACACTAATAGGAGCGTCTATAGGCTTGGCGAATTTCAGCCGCACTGAGATGTTTCCGCTCTGCTGTGGGGTTAAATGGGTATTTACGCTAGCAGATAAGTCAGGTGTAATGTCAAATGGATAAAGGTTAAATTGATCAATGAATTCTTCCTGCGTTACCCCATTACCAAGCTCATCACAATCACCTGCAATATGGGTCAGATTACTATAGACTCTGGCACAAAGAGGTAACACAGCGTCTGATGAATAGTCCGTACCCATTGTTCCACCCAAAGCAGCGCCATTAACGTATTGAGTTATACTTTTAAGTCCGAAATTCTCGAATTTAAAGGCACTCTTTTTATATTTTCCATTCACCGAAGCATGATCCTGCATACCGATTAATATCCTTTTAGGAAGATTTCCCAGGGCAATGTTTTCTATCTGCTTCGATGCCAAACCTGCAGGAACCGTATATAGTTTGATTTGCACTCTGTTAATAGGATATTTCACTGTAGCGTTTAGTAAATTTTTCTCAATTTCTAGTTGTTTTGGTGAACTTAATTTCACTCGCCGTACGCGGAGGTATGTGTCCATAATGTGAACCACAACGGGCTTTGCACCCTCTTCTTGATCAGCATCCAGATTTAAGCAGATCTCAGGACTCGTGCGGGTGAGCTTTATTTTCATATCCACCCCGTTGACAAGCAACTTCTCCTGGAAAGTGAAATCTGTGTGCAAGCGTCCAAAACACTCGTATATTTTCTTTTTAGAATTTTTAAATTTGTCCTTTATACTATTTTCATCTTTAGTTTGATAATATCCCTCGGCACTTAAAAAGGTAGCCTTCGCTTCTTTGGAAAAGTTGAGGACATTTTCCAGATAGGCTCGTAGATGATAGTACCCCGTGCCTGCCGATATGTTGGTCTGATTTAAATATACGTCACACTGGTTGAATATGGAGTGCAGAAAGTTTGTTTCAGGGTATACAGCATATTTGTCATCGCAGACCGTTCCATCAGAATGGGCTATACGTAGCTTAGCGTACATGTGCACACAGCTTGGATCAAAAAAGTAAGGGCCTGAGCTGGGTATCACGAATTCTATAGGTGCACTCGGGGAACTAATTGTGTTTAAAGGGTTAATTGTAATAAAGTCACTGTGCTCAATAGAAACTTGGGTTGGAGGCAGCTCAAAAAGGGACAGCTCCGATTTACAGCATTGTGAACTACATGGGTGGATGAAGCGTGCCATGGCGAAATAATGACTCCTCTCTCGACAAGTGGTAAACAAACTATGATTCATAAGATCAATGTCCTTAGCTTATATCAGTCAAAAAAGTGGTCAACCATAGGTTTCATTCGCTTACAGTACTTCTTTTTTGATAGCCTTTTACGTTTGTACGTCCTCCAAACAAGCTATCACCACATTTGAGAGGATCCAGCACCATTGAACGCTTGATCGTGTTTATTTCCTCACGGTACACCTCGTCTGTCTCCATCCGTGCATCATATTCATGCTCCCACAAGACTTTGTGAGTGAACTGTGATCCTATAAGTTGATCGCGGGTGCGGGCCCATGCAAGACAGTCTATCTCCGCGATTCCGCACTCAGGACTGGGGCATCCATGCCACCAGCAACCGTTAAAGGAGTACACAGTCTTCACAACAATGACACGGTTTTCACTTAACCCATCAACCCAAAAAATATGTCCATTAATCTTAATGGGTACTTCACCCGTGTTGCGGGCGTGCTTTATGTATACACCTGTCTGTTGCTGTAGGTGTATGAGCCAGTAAATAGCCTTGTGTCCGTAACTGCGGGGGTTGTTTCGGTGAATAATGGCTAAGGTGTCTTTAGGCATGAAGTTATTCTTGAACACCGTAAAACATAATGATGCGATGGTGGTTGCGACTTGCAGTGGATCGCATTTGAAACGGGCTATGTACATCCTTCTAAAGGCCTGGAAACATACTCTAAGCACGCGCACATCATTCACGCAATAACGCTCACATTCATCAGCTATATTATAAGGGTTACTTTCATTAAAACTGTTGTAGTATCGATCAAAGTCTTCACGTTCATCCATACAGTCAAAATAATGTTTGGGCGGTGGTGGGCCTACGTAGTTTAAAGTCTCGCTGGTGAGGAAAGTGTAAGGGAAGTATCCTTTGGAAACTTCAGCTGCTACTCCCATCACCTTGGGTAGCTTTGCTAATTTACAAGGTGTGAATAATAAAGTATCTTTAAATTGTACATTGCCTCTTATCTGCATCTGTATTAATTTGTTGCCTCTTTTCAATGGATCACCTGTAAATATCTCAGAGGATTCGTGTTCAAGCATCTCCTTATAAAGGAACTGCGTGTCAAACTTTGCCCCGTTATGGGCGAAAATATACACAGTCATTTTTTTGAACTTGTCGGCTAACTTGACAATATAGGACACAAATAGTTTCACAGGACTATCGCGGACATTCGTTTTAAAAACGTTTGTCCGTTTACCGCATTTGGGGCACTCGTCACATTTGATATCCATACACTCATCACAGATGGTCTGGCTCACAAGTAAATGTGGAATTACCTCTTTGGTTTCAGCGTTCGTATATGTTTCTATATCGTAGTATACAGTTATACAAGGGTTATTTTTAGGCTTAGCATCTTTCATATAACATACATGCTTTACTCCATCCGCCTTATATTCCTCCTGGCATGTAGGACAGTGAATTACGTCACACTTGTGCTTAAATTTCCCCCAATTATCCATTGTGTGAAACATACCACATTCACAGATTCTCATTTTCCTGCACGTGCCAATTGATTTATGGAAATCAAAACAGCTATTATTGAAAAATGTGCGTCTACACTAGAGCTGGGCACTTCCGCAAACACTTCTGCAAACCGCAAATTCCGCAATTGCGGAAGTATGTTTTTCGTTTGCGGATTTGCGTTTGCGGCAAAGTCATCGCAAATTAGTGAATTTGCGTTTGCGGATTTGCGTTTGCGGAAGTGATTTTGAGTTTGCGGATTTGCGGAAGTGCCCAGCTCTGGTCTACACACATCACAGTCTCTCTTCTCAGCTTCAACTACACGGCTTTCACATTTGGTGCTTTTACACTGCTCACATACCATGTGACATTCTTTACAATGTCTCACTATATCATCCGCAAACTCGAGGCACCCCTTACACAAATCATGATGTCTCCCATATTTTCGACTTTTGTCATAACTCGCGTAAAGCCACCTTATATTACGGATGGGGAGATACGTTGTCCCTGACAATCCTAAAATAAGTAGGGGTCTTGTACGATCTCTCACACAGCTTTTAAAAACATACAGTCCTACGACGATCATCCAACCCAAATACAACTATGCGGACATTCATTTCCTGTTCTACCCTTCTCAGCTCTTCAGGACCCATATTACAGTCAAATTCAAGTTCACAGTCTACAGCTAGTTTACGGGCACGCTCCACGACCGTAGGCAGCCAAATTTTTTGAGTCCGTGTAATTTGTACAGTAAACATACGTGCTAAGAGTACTGCTATAAAGCCGCAACCACGATCGACGTTTATATGCTTCCGGTAAATAGTCGGAGAATGAAGTTAAGAGTATACGGTATGGCACTATGACCCGCAACACGGAATACACGGTCAATATTTACCGTGAAGTTGTCCATATTGTAGGCTATACTACTTTGGGCGGCTTGCATTATACGTCCTAATATATATTCTACATCTTCAGTCGCCAAACGTCTAAATGGCACTATCACCCAATAATCGTCTACATCACCGTCATCTGACCCGAATCCAAAGGACAGACTCGTCCTGACTTCACGCTCGTCCCGATTCTGAAGAGCAAACTCTACAATACGCTGTACAACCCGGCGTAGCCCGCGCTCAATTCCATTGCTATACATGGCTCTAGGGTCGACCCTGACTCTATACCGATTTCTAGTCAAGGCTGGGGTGGGGGCTGCGGATCGCACCAACTCGAACGTTATAGCATCCTCAGCAGAACGGGGGACAACTGTGGCGGATGAATTAGTGGATATATTAGCGGAAGGTGCTGCTGGGGGGCCTGTTGCGTAGGAGGTTGATGGTTGGGATCTATTATTGTAGACTTAACAGAACGGGGGGCAACTGTGGCGGATGAATAAGGGGATATATTAGCGGGAGGTGCTGCTGGGGGGATTGTTGCGTAAGAGGTTGAGGGTTGGGGATCTATTACTGCTGCAACAGGCGCGTATTTCGGTCGCTTTATACCTGACGTGGGATTCTCACACCTCCGCTTTGGACGTGCTACCGGTATCGCTGGTGAGGGTTCGTTGGCAGGGGAGGAGATCACAACTACACTGTCGTCGAGGTCATCCGTAATGTCAATGATGGGGTGCTCTACCTCATCGTCATTCACGGTTCTGTGGGAGAAGAAAACAAAATATAAGGAACAGCACTCAAAATTTGTAATATTTTGTAAATGAGCCACTTAGGAGTGTGACGTGTTAGAAATGGACTCTGTAGAAAAATTCAGATTCACGAGCCCATCCACATGTATTATATCTGGACCTACAGGATGTGGTAAAACTGTGTTTATGCTTAAAATCATTAAAGAAAAGGGAGAGATGTTCTCAATTTGTGCATAAAGTTATATGGTGCTATTCGACGTATCAATCAGTGTTCAACGAATACCAAGATGATATTTTGTTCCACAAAGGCGTATATGACGTTAATTCGTTAAAGGGAAATGAACATACAATCATTGTAATTGACGATCTCATGTTGGAGATGGATAAAACGTTTGCCGAGACATTTACAGTATTCTCCCACCATCTTAACATAAGCGTGTTCTTCATCAATCAGAATCTATTTTTCAAAAATAGATACATGCGCGATGTGTCGTTAAATACGCAATATCTAGTCTTATTCGCGCAACGTAGAGATGTATCACAAATTGGGGTATTAGCCAATCAAATGTTCCCGAATCAGCGTAAGGAGTTTTTGGAAGTTTATAAAGAAGCTACAAGCACGCGTTACGGATATTTGCTTTGCGACCTTCATCCGCGAAACACGTTTAGAGTGCTTCTACGAACGAATATATTTCCAAACGAGCCTGAAACGGTGTATATTCCAGAATGACAAAGAGACTAAAGAAATACCGTGAATTAATAAAAATCTATCATCGACTGCCCCGGGCAATGCAGCAGATGTTTATTAAAAATATCGACGCCGACTTTTTAAAATGCATCTGTGAAATCTGTCTTAACGTTATAAATTGCAATGTATCAATGAAAACCCCTCAGAAGGCTCGCCTACGCCGCTACAAGAACATAATACGTGCACTCGCTCGTAAAAGTCAAACTGTAGCGAAGAAAAAACGAATTATTGTACAAACAGGAGGGTCATTTCTCCCCATCTTATTTCAGTTTTGGGTCCTTTACTGACTAGATTAATATAATGAAGAAAGTGGTAGTGATTCCCCACGAGGTGTACGCTTCACTGCAAAGGAATCCAGACACGGATCTAGATCCCCGTAAAAGCAGACTTAAAAGAATGGAAAGCGAATTGCTGGCCCTATTAAACAGTGAAAAAATACCTGATGAGAAAAGAATCTTATACCAAGAAGCTCTGCAGAAATTTCTTCACGAGTACGAAAATTATAAGAGCCCTACAGAGATTCCTGTGGTTATTAGGCACAGCACGGGGGACGATGGACATGGCGACATAGGATCTGTGCCCGACGATACAGCTGACCAACCAAAAAGATTAGCCACACAACATATCGAACATGTATTAAAAAGCACCCTCCCACATACGTTGATGAGTAAAGGCTTAAGTCTTTATAATCTATTGAATGAGGATCCAGCCATACAATGGACCGATACAGGCGAGATCATTGTGGAAGGATCAAAGGTACAGGGATCGAATATCGTAGACATTGTCCATGATCTGGTGAGAAAGTTGGATAGGCCATCACCATCAGGATGGAAGCATATTAAAGCAAGACTACAACAAATAAATGTCCCTAAAACGTTGATAGGAAATCTCAACAGGTTAAAAGACTTGGAACATGCAACACATGTGACACAATTGAAGGCGCCGTCACCCCCGGCGGTAACACCTTTGAAGAGGAGCAAGAAGAGGTTAAACCAACCCTACCCACGTGCCTCTAAAATACGCAAATGGCTAACGTATTAACTAAACGCTATTATGACATTTCTACCCCATCCTCTTACGGCGGCGTAGATAGACTGTACAGAAGTGTTTACGGAGTAGGAAAAAAAGATGTTGAAAGATTTTTGAGGGAGCAGGACGCTTATACGCTTCATAAGCCTGTGAGAAAAAGGTTTAAAACAGCCTAGACAACGGCTTCCTCGACTGATTCTATTTGGCAAGCAGATTTAACAGACATGCAAAGATATTCTGTGTATAACGATGGTTACCGCTACATTCTATTCATAATATCTGTGGCTAGTTCCTCTGAAAAATAAATCACCTGAAACAGTTGCTAAAGCCACCAAAACGCTAATGTTAAAAGAAAACAGGGTTCCTGGCTATTTTTGTACGGATATGGGGAAGGAATTTATAGGCCGTGCTTTTCAGAACATGTTGACAGAGTTTAATATCAGCTATTACACAACCAATTCTATACATAAGGCTTCTTTAGCTGAAAGAGTTCAGCGCACCATAAAGGAACGCATGCACCGTTATTTTACACATAAAAACACATACAGATTTCTAGACATTCTGGAATCATTGGCATCATCCTACAACCGCTCACACCATCGCACGATTGGGACAACACCTAACGAAGTTTTAGAAAGAGGTACGCTCCCGAGAAGAGATGGATCACCCCACCACCACACTCTGCGCGCTTCAAAATCAATGATTATGTAAGGCTGTCGCGTTCGGGGAATAAATTCGCAAAGGGTTTTGAGCAAGGATGGACACGCGCGATTTTTAAAGTTAGGGCTATGAGACCTAAAGGCGAGATAATGATGTATTACATTGAAGATTTGAATGGGGAAGAAATCTCAGGAGGTTTTTACCGCGAGGAATTCCAGAAAGTTGCGTTTAATTTACAAAAAAATGTGTTTAAAATTGAGAAAATTTTAGGAAGCAAAGGTTCAGGAAAGAGAAAAATGTACCTCGTGAAATCGCTAGGGTACCCAGAAAGCTTCAACACCTATATAAAAGCTGATGCAATAATGAAGCTTAAATAGTATGCAACATGGCTCCTAACCATTTCTACGTCACACTCCCGTCCTCCTCGTCCCTGTCTGTACACCCTAACAACACACTAGCCAACTTTGTAACAGAGCTCCACAAGCACATTGAATTGGGTCGTGATTCGTATGAGGTGGGGATATGCGAAATTCAGCTGGACACCATCTTTTTAAATATTGAACACAAAGAGCCCGTTTTTACGATTCTTAGAGACATTGACGAGTGTGAAAAAGCTGGGGTAGCTATGGATGAAACTATGCGTATCGCTCGGACTAAGATTGCACGGTATTACAGTACAGAAGTGAGACTAGGACCGGGTCAATATGGTTCGGCCGAGGATGTTGTGAGAGGCTTAAACGTAAGTTTAAGAAACTCAAACCTTACGAATGATTTAGTATACGAATTCGTAAACAACCCTGCACATACATTAATCCTAAAATCAAAGACTAACAGACGTATTAAAGACCATAGAAAGTTCCAAATTCTAACCAATGGCCGATATAGCGCAGTCTTCCAAAGAGACACATTTCACGAGACACAGCATGACTTGTCCAGATTAATGTATCAATTGAAGATGGAGAAATTGGCTGAAAAGTCCCCAGACATATGCCATATTTACAGTAATATAGTGGAGCACCTGTTTGTTGGGGATACCCAGGCACGCCTGCTGCGCATTGCTCACATCCCCAACCATAGAGGAAGGAGTTTAAGTATTACATATGACAGACCCCATTATGTGAATGTCGCAACTAATTTAATAACCAATATCTCAATATATATAAGAACGATTGAGGGTGAAAACTTCCCATTCGGTAACGAGAGCTTAAGAGTGAAGCTACACTTTCGACGCACTGAGTTATAATGGATAGAAAGCCATTCACCGTCTATCGAGGGGTGAGATACCAGCGCGGTAGTGGACTTGGATCCATTTTTTCACCCATACTACGTACGGCTGTTCCTTTGCTGAAGAGGGGGGCCAGATACCTTGGAAGAAAAGCGCTACAATCAGGCCTTAACACTGCAGAAGACATATTGGCCGGGGCTAAACCTAAAGAAGCTCTAAAAAAACATTTAAAGCGTACACGGGACGAAATCATCAAAGATGCAAAGAGAAAAATGCGTGGTGGCGGGAAGAAGAAGAAGAGGGCTCCCCAGAAGAAGAAGGGGTCACGTGGTATTAAACGTAAAAGGCTATCAAAAAGGAAGTGCTGTAAGCGAATGAAACCTATGGTTGACCACTTTTTTGACTGATATAAGCTAAGGACATTGATCTCATGAATCATAGTTTGTTTACCACTTGTCGAGAGAGGAGTCATTATTTCGCCATGGCACGCTTCATCCACCCATGTAGTTCACAATGCTGTAAATCGGAGCTGTCCCTTTTTGAGCTGCCTCCAACCCAAGTTTCTATTGAGCACAGTGACTTTATTACAATTAACCCTTTAACACAATTAGTTCCCCGAGTGCACCTATAGAATTCGTGATACCCAGCTCAGGCCCTTACTTTTTTGATCCAAGCTGTGTGCACATGTACGCTAAGCTACGTATAGCCCATTCTGATGGAACGGTCTGCGATGACAAATATGCTGTATACCCTGAAACAAACTTTCTGCACTCCATATTCAACCAGTGTGACGTATATTTAAATCAGACCAACATATCGGCAGGCACGGGGTACTATCATCTACGAGCCTATCTGGAAAATGTCCTCAACTTTTCCAAAGAAGCGAAGGCTACCTTTTTAAGTGCCGAGGGATATTATCAAACTAAAGATGAAAATAGTATAAAGGACAAATTTTAAAAATTCTAAAAAGAAAATATACGAGTGTTTTGGACGCTTGCACACAGATTTCACTTTCCAGGAGAAGTTGCTTGTCAACGGGGTGGATATGAAAATAAAGCTCACCCGCACGAGTCCTGAGATCTGCTTAAATCTGGATGCTGATCAAGAAGAGGGTGCAAAGCCCGTTGTGGTTCACATTATGGACACATACCTCCGCGTACGGCGAGTGAAATTAAGTTCACCAAAACAACTAGAAATTGAGAAAACTTTACTAAACGCTATAGTGAAATATCCTATTAACAGAGTGCAAATCAAACTATATACGGTTCCTGCATGGTTGGCATCGAAGCAGATAGAAAACATTGCCATGGGAAATCTTCCTAAAAGGATATTAATCGGTATGCAGGATCATGCTTCGGTGAATGGAAAATATAAAAAGAGTGCCTTTAAATTCGAGAATTTCGGACTTAAAAGTATAACTCTATACGTTAATGGCACTGCTTTGGGGAACAATGGGTACGGACTATTCATCAGACGCTGTGTTACCTCTTTGTGCCAGGGCCTATAGTAATCTGACCCATATTGCAGGTGATTGTGATGAGCTTGAGCTTGGTAATGGGGTAACGCAGGAAGAATTCATTGATCAATTTAACCTTTATCCGTTTGACATTACACCTGACTTATCTTCTAGCGTAAATACCCATTTAACCCACAGCAGAGAGGAAACATCTCAGTGCGGCTGGAATTCGCCAAGCCTATAGACGCTCCTATTAGTGTACTAGTATATCTCGAATCGAAGCCCTAATAGAAGTAGATAGATTTAGGAGCGTTATCACTGACTTTTAAAACGGATGCTAATACACTTCAGAAAGTAATGGAACGAGTCACACGTTCCAAATTTATCGGTGTTTGCGAAGAATGAAACATTGAGTTTGCCAAGTACGCGAGAATGCGGTAGTCTTATTGTGAACACAGATGTCATCGGTAATGAAGGGATTCACTGGATCGCTGTCTATTTTAAAAATAGACAGCGCCTGTACTATTTTGATTCACTCGGTACTCAACCCTGGAGTGACCCTATTATTGTAAAATTTCTCGCTCAGTTACATATTCCCGAAGTTGTATGGAACCCATTTCGTATACAAGGATATTTTAGTAATATTTGCGGAATGTACTGCGTCTCATTTCTCACGCATATGTCATGTGATAAAGAATTTATAAATTTTTTAAATTTATTTGACCCGTGTCACACTCGAAACGATGAAATGGTATGCAGACAGAGCTGGGCAGTATTTAAATACATTTGTATTTTAAATACGTATTAAATACATTTGTGTATTTAGAACAATATTTATAAATACATTGTTTTCATGTATTTAAATATAGTATTTAATACTTTAATGAGTATTTAAATACAATGGTCATTTAAATACTCAAAATATAAAAAATGTAAATACTTTTACTGGTTTAATACACGTTCTGTACTAGCACAGTACGACGCGTGCCGTCGACAGTGTAGTACAGCATGGTTCATGTTTCAAACGTGTCAGTTCAATCAGTTGTGTGCCACTCTTAGTCGAAAGCGGTTGATTTCTTTATCGTGTGGTTGTCATGGCTTAGTGAATTAGTGAATGCATATGTTAAAATTTGTATGTATTTAAAATGTATTTACAAATGTATTTAAATACAATTGATGTATTTTGTAGTTAGTATCTAAATACATTCGTAAATGTATTTTAGTATTAGTATTTAAATACATTTTCCCATGTATTTAGATTTAGTATTTAAATACATTCAATGTATTTATTGCCCAGCTCTGTATGCAGACAGATAAAATCCGTTTTCCAATTGTACGTATCGTTGTATAGTATAATTTTTGTTCGTATATTTTTGTAACGGTATATTCTGTAGTTGGTTATCGTACTGATTTCTTTCATTTAATAAATTTATGAAAATATATTGTCTTCTTACCCCAAAAAGATCGAAAAACACTTACATTATTTCGGTGTGACATTGCTGACTGATCAGTATATCCTCCGTATTCATGACACGAGATTCTTCAAAAGATTGTATAACACGTGTCAAATCCTCATCGGACCTTAAAGGAATAATGTTCATTCTTTTAAAACATATACAGAGTATTCAGACAGATCCCCATTATGTGAAGATATCTTTGGTTCATTTAAGAGGAATAACATTGATTACCATAAAAAATTTCGATTTTAGCATAATGGGGATAAGAGGTAAAACCAAATAACATTGATTGCCATAAAAAATTTCGATTTTTGGTGAGTATCTAAATGAAGTATTTGACGAGATACTACAACCCTCCATATATATAAAATCGAATTATAGACACTTACATTTCTATGGTATTCCCTTGCGCCGGATTGTAAGGAGCGTCACTGCAAATATCTTCAACGGTTTGCGTTGGAAATAATTCATCACGGTCAATTGCATTAAAAAGATTAATTGCAGTTAATGCTGCAGTATCACTTTCTTCATACAAATCCGGGGAGACGTACAGGTCCATGGTGGAGGGAATGATTATTCACTGACGCGAAAATAGCTACTGTTACTCCCAACTGAAAAATATCCCCTTTTATATGCACAATCTCCAAGCTCCGCCCCAAAAGACCAGTTGTTCGTAGTGATTGGCTGCCGGTGTAGCTGGGTGGAGCTATGACGTGTACCAATCCGCTATAACGGGGCCGGACGACTAATGACATCTTTATATTTTCTCAAAGAAGTATATCCTAATTATATTTTTAAAAAAGCATTCGGTTTCCACATTAAACTGTGGGTCTGAGGTGGAGTGAAAACTTTACCCGTTGTTACAATTCGAGCTAGTTGTTATTATTACTAAAGAGAAGAGAAAATCATGCATGCTTTTCGGTCATACTACTGCCTCGGATCAAATGATCCTGTTATTTTAAATCCGGTTCAATAATCCTGTTATGTTGAAATGTGGAAGAGTAAGCAACGACTCCCTGACGAGATGTATTTCGGGCCACAGAACAGCTGTTCACTGAAGACTGCATGTTCCACATTTTATAATAAAGAAATTATAAATATATCCTAATTATATTTTTAAAAGAGCGTTCGGTTTCCACGTTAAACTGTGGGTCTAAAGTGGAGTGAAAACCTGAACCGTTGTCACTCTTCGAGCTAGTTGTTATTATTATTATTAAAGAGAAAATCATGCATTAACATGCTTTTCGGTCATACTACTGACTCGGTTCAAATGATGCATTAGCATACTTTTCGGTCATACTACTGGCTCGGATCAAATGATCGTGTTATTTTAAATCCGGTTCAATAATCCAGTTATGTTGAAATGTGGAAGAGTAAGCAACGATTCCCTGACGAGATGTATTTCGGGCCACAGAACAGCTGTTCACTGAAGACTGCATGTTCCACATTTTATAATAAAGAAATTATAAATATATCCTAATTATATTTTTAAAAGAGCGTTCGGTTTCCACGTTAAACTGTGGGTCTAAGGTGGAGTGAAAACCTGAACCGTTGTCACTCTTCGAGCTAGTTGTTATTATTATTATTAAAGAGAAAATCATGCATTAACATGCTTTTCGGTCATACTACTGACTCGGTTCAAATGATGCATTAACATGCTTTTCGGTCATACTACTGACTCGGGTCAAATGATGCATTAACATGCTTTTCAGTCATACTACTGCCTCGGATCAAATGATCCTGTTATTTTAAATCCGGTTCAATAATCCTGTTATGTTGAAATGTGGAAGAATAAGCAACAACTCCCTGACGAGATGTATTTCGGGCCACAGAACAGCTGTTCACTGAAGGCTGCATGTTCCACATTTTATAATAAAGAAATTATAAATATATCCTAATTATATTTTTAAAAGAGCATTCGGTTTCCGCTCGGTCATACTACTGACTCGGAACAAATGATCTTGTTATTTTAAATCCGGTTCAATAATCCTGTTATGTTGAAATGTGGAAGAGTAAGCAACGACTCACCGACGAGATGTATTTCGGGCCACAGAACAGCTGTTCACTGAAGGCTGCATGTTCCACATTTTATAATAAAGAAATTATAAATATATCCTAATTATATTTTTAAAAGAGCATTCGGTTTCCGCTCGGTCATACTACTGCCTCGGATCAAATGATCCTGTTATTTTTAATCCGGTTCAATAATCCTGTTATGTTGAAATGTGGAAGAGTAAGCAACGACTCCCTGACGAGATGTATTTCGGGCCACAGAACAGCTGTTCACTGAAGACTGCATGTTCCACATTTTATAATAAAGAAATTATAAATATATCCTAATTATATTTTTAAAAGAGCGTTCGGTTTCCACGTTAAACTGTGGGTCTAAGGTGGAGTGAAAACCTGAACCGTTGTCACTCTTCGAGCTAGTTGTTATTATTATTATTATTAAAGAGAAAATCATGCATTAACATGCTTTTCGGTCATACTACTGACTCGGTTCAAATGATGCATTAACATGCTTTTCGTTCATACTACTGACTCGGGTCTATAATAAAAATTAAGTGTGTAAAAATTATTTATTTAATAAACAGAATTTAATTGGATTCATCTATTAACTACCGTCATATAAATATATATTGTGGTACACTATTTAAATGGATGATTAATATATGGTTTTTGCTATCTGGAATACATGGCGCTATCTGGCAACTGAATACATGGCGCTATCTGGCAACTCAGCCAGAATAGAGGTTCATAAAAGACCGAGAGACGACTGACGGAGTCATTACAAGCTCGGCTCCCAGCCGAGCAAGGACCTCTGGTCCTTCTCTTTCTGGCCCTTTGGGAAAACCCCTTAGAGGCCTCTTAGGTTAGGTAAACGAAAATAGCTTGGTGAGAACTCCGCCTCCAAGTTGCATGCCTTGCAATCAAAGGCAACTACTCTCATTCTCTCTCCTTCAGGTGTACCCCTCCCCCCCTTGGCTCAGCCAACTGGCTGATTAGGAGCCTATAAAACAACGCCTACTCGGCTGAAGTCTTAATATGCACTTGGCTCCTGCCAGGTGAACACCTCTCCTCCTTTCTCACCTCCTTTCTGGCCCTTTTGGGGGAATAGCTTGGGGGAGAACGCCGCCCCCAAGTTGCATGCCCCTTGCAACCCCGGTTGGCAACAAAGGGCCCTTTGGGTGTTTTGATTATTATTTTAATCAGCAGTAGCCTATATGAAATTTATTTGTTCTTATGTTTATATATACTTGTAAATTCCGACAATATGATTTTGAGGATGCACTTGGCCTCGCATTAATCCATGAAAAACGCTGTCCTAAATGCTACAGCCGGTAATAATGCAACAGAGATGTGTGAAAAGCGTGCGAATTTGAGTTTTACATGCATCCAGCGATAGGATGACTGCATTGAAAAGTTTGTCAAAGAATGTTTATCACAACATATAGTTATACACGTGGAAGAATTTAGGGTAAAACAGAAAGAGTCGCGAATACAGTCTGTTAAATTATCATTCATGTATTAGCATATAAAAACTACATGGTTCTACGAGCATGAAGTATGTGAACTTTTATTTGGGGGCTCCTGCTTGTTCATGTAGTTTAGGCCTCTACAAAATGTCATCTGTTTGTAGGGGTGATCTCTGCTGTGCGGTTTTTGGATGTTTAGGCTAAAATGATCCCCCTTTATTTTCAAATATACATTGTAAAAGAGTATGAAGCCATCATCCTACCAGTAACTATTTCCTGTTAATTCTATTTATATCCTTAGTATTTGAGCTGTCAAATGTAATCTAGTGTCTGTTCGTATTATTAATATTTGTCACATGAACTATGGTCTTGCCACAGTGTACAAATGCACATATTCATCACATCATAACATTGATCAACAAAGTTTTTCACCATTTGCTAAATATGGGTGATTCTTATGTTCTTTTTACCCTGATTACAAAAATGAAAACACATTTTTCTATTAACCACAGATTTTGAGGGAAATGTAAATTAAAACCCTTTGAGATCGAGATGTCATTCCACAGTTTGCTTCATAATACGATATTTATTGTTAGTCATTTCCTTTGTATAAAATCTTTATATTATGCATATTTTATATTTACATGTTTATATATAATATGCATATAATTATTTACGTATACATCTTAATATATATATATATATATATATATATATATATATATATATATATATAGAGAGAGAGAGAGAGAGAGAGAGAGAGAGAGAGAGAAGGGGAGGAGAAGCTTAACCTTCGTGAAATGATGAATCATCGTACGGAACACTAAAAATTTTGGATGGTATATATATATATGTGTTGTGTGTGTGTGTGTGTGTGTGTGTGTGTGTGTGCGCGTGTTTGGGACCGCGCTAAAGGCTGTTCCAAACTAAAAATTTGCACATTACATTGTTTTGATCGCTAGTTGACAACTAGCTAGATAATTTTTAGGTAATACAGATAGGTAATAAGTGATACAAAAGCATTGTGGTATTAACCAAATGGTTAAACTCGTATATTGTTTATGCGGGCTCTCATTTCTGTTAGTATGTAGATGTTAGAATGCTTTCGATGTAAAATAATTTGGCGTGACTCTTGCTTCAGAGGATAGCTTAGGTGATTTAGAACTGCAATGAAAGAGACAGATGTGTAGAAGTGAGGATAAGTTTTAAACTACTGTTACCCTTGCTGCTGCTGCTGCTACTACTACTACTACTACTAATAATAATAATAATAATAATAATAATAATAATAATACAGTTTCCTCGTACATCCGACTTCTAGCTTGCAACAGAAAAATGGTGTACATTCTGTTGAAGAATGGGTAAAAATCAACAGACATAAGTAAGTACTGTATATATATATATATATATATATATATATATCACAGAGAATACGTGGATTTAGAATAATGGAATTAGGACAGTTTTGAGAGAAGTTACGATTTCTTCCTCTTGTTGTATAAAGCATTCAGAATTTGAGAGTATGTAACTTTCAGGTTTGCTAAAATAAACGGAAGCGACCGTGTAGTGAAAGATCCTTACTTGAATTATTGTTGAAGATGTGCTTTGAACTTCTTTGGTGGTATTGCCTCATGAAGGACTGGTGCTATATTTAGTCAACAAGCTTTGCAACGATGCTAAATACTAGAGTTATGCCTTCTAAAGACCTTTCCCCGTTTTCTATTAACTGGAAATGAGAAAGTTTTTTTTTTTGCAAACCTACTTATTTGGTTGTTGTCCAATAGTTATCATTTTGTATCAGTAAATAAGGTTTGCTGAATTAAAGCGCCTGTCAAGCATGGTGTGCCACAGGGCTCAGTTCTGGATCCACTGTTATTTTTATTATATATAAATGACCTTCCACGTTCATCTAATATACTGAACATCATAATGTTTGCAGATGATACAACTGTCTCTTTTTCTTGCAAAAATGTTAATACAGCTAAGAATATCTCATTCAGAATTCATCAGTGTAATGAAATGGTTGACCACCAATAAACTCTTCCTAAATACTAGTAAAACAAATTTCATGATTTTTACTTATGAAAGAAATGTATATCTTGATTAACTTAATGTTAATGAAATCGCCATAAAGGCGTGTGCTGTAACGGAATTTCTTGGTGTAATGCTAGATAAGAATTTGCAATGGAGTGATCATGTAAATTATATCGCGAAAAAGATTTCAAAGAGCGTTGCTATAATGTTTAAATTTAGAAATATAGTCCCTAAACAAGTTTTATTGGCTCTTTATCATACTCTTGTTCTTCCTTATATAACATACTGCTCCTTGATCACTCTAGTGCTTTATTTAAAGAGTTAAAGCTCAACGATATAACCAATCTGGCATATTTTATTTTTATTTACAAGTGTAAGAACAAAATCATTAATTTGCAATGGGTAAATAGATATTTTGTAACTCAACAAGAAATCCACTCGTATGAGACCAGAAATAGATCATTGCTTGTTATACCTCGATTGTCTTCATCTCAAAACTACCCATTTTCATTGGATTGAAACTATGAAATGACTTGCATGTCGATATAAAAAATATTGTGAATGTAAATTTGTTTAAAACCAAGTTGAAACCCCGATGAATATTGGCAAAGGGGGTGGGGGAGGTGCTTAGCAACAAGAGAGTTGGGGGGGTTGGCACTCTTACAACAAAGGGGTTGGGGTGGCACTCTTGCAACATTATGCAATATTACGTCATCATGCAACATTTCTGCACTCAACCTTTTTGACACTATACTACTACACAGATATACCCTGACTCTTATCATGACTGGCAACACTGGATCCTTAAGGTTGGAATGGTAACTTATTCCTGGTGGTAATCCCTTTGTATCTTTGTGTGTGTAATTGAGGTTTTTCAATCCCGAGCTCAAGCGTCGTCTCCTCCCTATTGAGAACGGGAAATGGATTCTTTGACAATGTATGTATGTATGTATGTAGATTACAAGCCTCAAGGAACATTTTTGCACGAATTCCCTATATGAGCTTTATAACTTAGAAACATACCGTATGTTCCTATATTCTGCCTCAAAATGCCTTTTGCAGCTTGCCTCTTGCAACAAGGGTGGGGATGGCACTCTTGCAACATTATGCAATATCACGTCATCATGCAACATTACGTAACATTTCTGCACTCAACCTTTTTGACACTATACTACTCTCTGTAACAGTATGTCAGATGAGATCAACGGCTCCATTTACACACCTCACCAAACTCTTCCATTCCTCTGTTTACCGTTAACACTCGCGAAACATTTATATCAACCCACGTTTATTCACACATTTGGGCTACGTCGTGGCCACGCCGCAATACCGCTTCTCGTCAGATCAGCGAGATTAAACGACGTTGGTCAGCGCCTGTGACTCAGTGTGTTACAACGTATCCTTATAAGCGAGGTGAAGACAATGAGGTCGGAGGTTCAATCCTGATGCTGCTGATAATAACCATCAGCCAGCAAAAAAATAAAAAAAAATAAAAAAATTAGACTAACACGAACGTAGATGTAGCTCGTAGCGTAAACTAACCCACTTTTTTGTTTAACTTTACCTACTTTTTTTTCCTTCTTATCCTCTCCTTACTTGCATGTCTGTAACTCTCTTTAGTTGCATGTCTGTAGTTTGCATGGTATGACTGTGAGTGAAGACTGTGTTTGCATGGTTTGTAAGCGTTCTTATTTTACTTCGTTTCATTTTTCACCCCTTTCCTATTCTCTTCGACTATTTTTCCGACTTGTCAGCAGTGGCCGGCGGATGATGATGGTGAGTCTTTTTTTCTCTTTTTCTGAATGAATGTTAACCCATGAATGATAGGTGTTGCTATTCGCTTCTCTTAACCCCCTACTCTTTTCTTTCTCTCGGGCTAACCTTAGAGTGGATCTTAGGGTCTTTGTTAGTCTTAGATTCTGTAGATCTGTAGATCTAAAGAGTTAGCGCAACGGGTCGCATTAGTTGGCCTGAGCGCTGTGCTAGTTTCTGGCCTTCCTGATTGATTATAAAATGACGTTCAGTAGTTAGGTGGGCTACCGTACTCTGCGTTCAGATGATGAAGCTACCCGTGGTTCTGACCTCATGTCAAACTAACTGTGGGTCCTCTCCGTCACGTGAACTTTGCCTTTAAGGAAATGGTTGAACAGTCCTAACTAATTATTATTATTATTATTATTATTATTCCCACACATTTACAAATTACATCCTTCCATCTTTTATGTGGTCTTCCTCTATTTCTCACACTTACGCACTCCCTATCATACACTTTTTCGTAGTTCTATCATTATTTATTAGTTTCACATGACCAACATAGCATACCTTCTGTTCTCATCCCCAATGAGTTTTTCACTCCACACCTTTCCCCGAACATCCTCATTTTTCGTACAGTCATTCCGTTCTACATCAGTCACAATTCTTAAATTATTCAGCTCAACTGCTCATACAGTGACTCATCACGTCAAACGAATTTCTCACATCCATACTCCAAAACACGTTCATTTGAACATCTAGCTACATCTACACTCAAATTCTTTCTTCCTGTTAGGGCTTTTATTGGTCTCATGGCGCATATGCTGCAATCACTGCTACTTTCACCCTCTTGAACTTAACATACAGACATCTATTATTAACACATTCCTACTCCCTCGTATGTTCATATCATTCATCCTTCATTTGCAAAACAACATCCCACTTACCTCTTCCTCCTCTCTCATTCACCGACTTCACACCATTCCTTCCTATTCCACCATTTCCTTTCAGCTTCCATTCGCACAGAACAAGCAAGTTAAAACGTCCGTCCGACAAATCTTGACCACTTGCACCCACCATTTACTCTATACCCTCAACATTTCTCACTGCCATACACAGTGGCGGTCCTAGCTTACATGACGCCCTGGGCGAACCTCACCTTCAGCCCCCCCCCCCTGTTCGCCAACACACACACATTCGAATCCCCCCAAAATAAAGGACAGACATAACTCTTTCACAAAATAACTTTTTATTGGACTAATTGTTGGAACTTCAGAACCAAAACAAAGACTCAAATTTCTGAATTTTACAAATCCTTCATCACGTAAATAGAATAACTCACTTAAGAGAATGTAATTATGATACTATGAACAGGAAAAATACAAATTAAATTGCACAACTGCCATAAATAAACTATTTTTATTTATTTCTTTATTTATTTATTCTTATTTTTATTTTTATTTTTTTTGCAGGCGCTCATGCCGCCCCTCCACAAATGCCGCCCTGTGCGGCTGCCCATATTGCCCATATGAGGAACCGCCACTGGCCATACAAGCAGCGTTGGCGGGCGCGCTGCCTAAGCCCGAGGTTTTTTTTCATCACTCGTGGGAGACTACTTTTCGAGATGGGATCTCAGCTGAATCTCTAACCTTTTATGCACAGGGAAGAGAAGGCTATAATTCCATCCAGAAGGGTCCTTGCACAGTTGCCTTTTGCAACACGCATGAGGAAGGCTGGCAATTAATTCTCAATCCACGTATCCCCACGGCCCAGGAGGATATGGGCATTGTAACCTAACATTTTATATCACTATGTAAGGACTTTATACACAACAGTATCTTGTTCTGAATAAAATAAAAGCTAACTATAATCACACTTCATTCACTAAAGCTATGACATGAAAATTTCTAAACTTTTAATTCTGAATTCCAAACGTTTGCAATAACTTTTGGAAGCTCGAGTTTTAAAGAGTTTCACGTTTCTCTAAAGTTTATACATTTTAAAGACTACGGAGAAGACTACGAGACTTACAAAACTGGAAGTTTATTATTTTCAAAGGAGAGAACGAATTATTACAGGATAAATGTCGATAGCAGAATCAACCAAAACAGAGCATTTAACTTTATGTCAAGGTCAACAACTTGAAATTTTTAATTCAAAATGGGTTGATGGTAAAAGTGAATAGTGAGAAGCCAAATATCTTTGTCAAAGTACTGAAACGTGAAATAATTATATCAGCTTCTCTCCTTAAAATGAATAACACGTTTCGCACAAGAAAAGTTGTCAGTATATGATCGAGGTAGAAAGGTATTCATGTTATTTTTTTATCGCTTTGAGTGAGTTCGGAATCCCAGCTGAGCTTTAAACGGCCAAGCTCTGAAGGGCTACCTTAACTTATAACCTAAGTTAAACTAGACTAAAACAGACTTTATGGACTTGGAGGTCCTATTCGGTCCTACCTCAACGCGGGCCTACTTTACGCCTCAGTTAGCATAAATAAAAAATGGGTCACTATTTGTGGTCGTCTTTCTAAATCTTGTAACAACAACACAACCTGCACCATTGCAGGGTGCAATAATCCTGTATCTAGAGTGCCAAATTGAATTGCAAGAGAGCTCTCTATAAGACCATGTCCTATCCAGTGATATAGTCGAGACCACTATGGCCGAGACCGAGACCGAGACCAAAGCGATCGGGACCATATGCAATTTTTGTATGTATTCAATATTGTGTGATGCCTAATTCCTAAGCTCTGTATTTCACATTCAGGAATAAAGAATCTAAAGAGGTTATCAAGTGACAATTCCAAAATTTACTCATAATTTATTCACAAAATAGTAGTTTGTGACATTTTTCAGCAGTTAACTGCCTACTTAAAACAAGATAATTGTTCGTTGCACTTGAGGAACATCACAGTGATGTAGTCGAGACCACCATGGCCGAGACAGAGACCGAGACCAGAAAAAAAGGCCAAGAATCCTACATCGCTGGTGCCACATTTAACAAAAGAGTAGAAAAGACGCTGCGCATCCAAAAATTATGCCACAAGAGCCCCAAAAGTTGGTTCTAAAATAAATGAATGAGATGGATATACAGTACATGTCTTAATTTAATATATATACAAACAATGCTGCATTAATCAGCTTAGTCATCATATCGTTTTGGGATAATGGCTCTTCCTCTTCTAGATTTTCTAACAATCCATCAAAACCAGCACCAGGTAAGACGTATCAAGATCGCTCCCCCAGTTGAGGCTTTGTTACACTCAGACCTTTCAAAAAAATATTTAAAACATACTGCGGATTTAGTTACACTGTCCTTTCTCTCTTCAATAGGTAAAAACCTCAGCCACTTCACACTTATATAACTTATGGTTCCCGTCACAAAATATGCAATCTTTGATTCCTTTTAAATTACTCTCAGAGGATGCATTTAGAGCCGACACTGTACCTGGGCTGTTCCTTTTGGTGGAGCCTTTGGTGATTTGCCTGCCTTTTTCCCCTTGTTCAATATCCAAATGTGCAAACTCAATGCCCTCCTCGCCTTGTTAATTCTGTGCTTAAAAGGCTTAACACTTGCTCAAGGGTGCTGTACACATGCTCTGTAGAGTGTCTCCTATTTACTTCAAGCAAAACTAAGTTAGGCAATTTAGACGCCAGTATGGTGACCAATATTACATCATACCTTCCCATTCTTACACCCAAGTTGTCCAGAGCCCTAGTTCTAATTTTAAATTCATTATATAAATGCTGTAACTCTTTGTCATTATTAGACTTGTTAACAGGAGATATAGTTAAAAGTTTGCGGAGGTTGCTTTTAATTAAGATCTCTGGCTTACCAAACCATTTCCTTAACATATCCCAAACCGCATTATAATTAGCCTCTGTTAAAGCTAATCCTGCTATTGCCTTTGCTGCCTCCCCTTCCAAGATTGATCGCAAGTAATAAAAATTCTCCACAACACTTAATATCTGACTAGAATGAACTGCTGACTGAAAACTGTCTGCCCATCCTTGCCATTCTTGAATATAATACTCCCAATACGGACTTGGAGATCCTATTAGGTCCTACCTCAGGGTTGCTGATTCGAGTGGGCCTACCTTAGGCCTCAGTTGCATAAAATTAAGCTAAAAAACAAAAGGGGCACTATTTATTAAATGAGATTACATATTTTTCATTTGTAATTGAGTATAATATAGATAATTTAAGGTATTAAATACGATAGGTCTACATAAAAAAATATATTTCACCAAGTAATAGATATATATATATATATATATATATATATATATATATATATATATATATATATATATATTATATACACAGTATATATATATGAAAATTATTTCACGAAAGTAACGTGAAAAATATTTATGATGAATAAAACCACGAAGGAAAGGAAACACAGAGTGGTGCTCAAGCGCTTTCGTCTAATGACATCCTCAGGAACACTGAGTGTTCCTGAGGATGTCATGAGACGAAAGCGCTTGAGCACCACTCTGTGTTTCCTTTCCTTCGTGGTTTTATTCATCATATATATACATATATGTGTATGTGTGTGTATATATATATATATATATATATATATATATATATATATATAAAATTGCACACAGTAAAGTAAACTGTAAAGCAAACAAACGTAAAGTAAATTGCATACAGTAAACCGAGCAAAAAGCCGGACATTGAAAACATCTAACGGTTTAACCTAAGTGACCTTATCTTTCTGGCTTTCTTTTGGGAGAACATCTTAATAATCTGTGAAAAATCCAAACTGCGAGCCAAATCACTTTCACTAGAGATGAGTGCTAGTGCAGATAAGCGAGATTGTCCCAGGGTTGATCGATAACAATTCTTGACTCTCTGTAGAGTCGAAAATGATCTCTCTTCTTCGGAATTAGTACCCAACAAGCATAAATAAATATGTAGAGCTATGTAGAGGTTTGGGAAAGTCGCGGTCATCATGTGCTGCAAAAGAAATTGTAGCACCTGCTCTGCCGATTTGAGGGACACCTCAGAAATACTGTATTTGGAGAAAGCAATGACTTCATCACCGAGATCTAGCTCTATATCACTCCCTAGGTCTATTCTACAGTCTACACAAATAAAATGGAAAACAACTAAACGTGCTTAATTATGTCATCAATAATCTCTTCAAAGTAAATGATTTCATCCTCCATTTCATACTATTCTATAAGAGTCTCAATTTCAATATTTACCTCCTCCAGAGGAACTTTCTTTTAGTTTCTAATATGGAAAACTGTGCAGTCACTAAGCTTAAATTTTTTTGCTGTGTGGCAGAATTTAGTGACAATGACCTTTGTAATTAGCACTTTGTAAACCCTTATCTCGTTTCTAAACTTGTTCAGTTCAGCTGAACTTGTCTTCAATGCAAACAGACAACTGGGCTCGATGCCAAATAAGTTGAATTGGCCAAATACGTGATCAAACTCATCAAACTCAAACTTGCCTTCTACCAAACAAACTGAATTGCTTGGTTGGGGTACTGACCAACCACCAGTCTGGACTAACAAATTTTCACCCAAGTAACTGGCACACTGAAGTCTTCAACCTTCACCAAACGAACAACAAAACTAAATGTGGGCTCAAAACAACCACAGACTAACGGCCAAGTTTCACAAGTGGCCGACCAAACTTTCTGCCCTGGGACCTTAACTCAATTATGCTCAACCCGTCCAGGCCTAACTTGGGCTACAATTTGCACAATCAGAACTTTGCCGGAAAATAGTCACTGACTTAGTCTTGGGTTAGAATCCGGTTTCGAAGGACCATGTTATTTTTTTATTTTATTGGGTTGAATCCCAGCTGAGCCGTGAACGGCCAAGCTCCGAAGGGCCAGTTTAACCTACAGCCCAAGTTAAGCTAGACTAAAAACTTACGGACTTGGAGATCCTATTAGGTCCTACCTCAGGGTTGCTGATTCGATGTGGGCCTACCTTAGGCCTCAGTTGCATAAAATTAAGCTAAAAAACAAAAGGGGCACTATTTATGGTCTTCTTTCTAAACCTTGCAACAACAACACAACCTGCACCATTGCACGATGCAACAATCTTGTATCTAAACAACCAAACTGAATTGCAAGAGAGCTCTCTATAAGACCACGCCCTGTAAGTGCCGCATTCAACAAACGAGTAGGAAGGACACGCAGTGCCCCCCAAAAAATGATGCCACAAGAGTGCCCAAACAATGATGCCACAATAGCCCAAAAATGCTAGCTCTAAATTAAGTGAATTTTTCACTAACCTTACAATTATGAGATGGATATATATACACCTTAACTTAATATACTGTATACAAGCAATGCTGCATCAATCAGCTTAGTCATCATATCGCCTTGGGACAACAATGGCTCTTCCTCTTCTAGATTTTCTAACACTCCCCACAGAAGAGGCATTGTTGTCATTACCAGAGATGGGCACGATCTTGATCTTCAAGATCAGATCGTGATCTTGAAGATCAAGATCGTGATCTGATCTTGATCTTGAAGATCACTTTTATTATGGTGATCTTGATCTTGATCTAAGATCACTTTATTTCTTGTGATCTTGATCTTGAAGATCACTTTAGACTTCAAGATCACTTTTAATTTCAGATTCTTAAATATGCCGCTATGCGAATGTCATTTGTTTTTTGTCCAAGCGACATCTGGTGGCAACTTTCAACACCGACTGTTTATGTTTTCTGTTAGTTGGGTGACTTGCGTCATGCGTGGGCTCATGGAAGGTGTAGTTGCTGTGGAATTTAGGCTCGTAAAAAGTGTAATTTACTGTGCAATTATGTTAAAAGTGTTCTATTAATATATTATTATTATATATAGGCATAAAATATAGCCTATAGGTCCGTATTCATAATAAATTAATTCTAAACATATTTTATTTACAGATTGAATTTTTTAATAATGAGTGCAATTTTACAACTTCAACAGGCTCCCAAGGGAACCAAATATTCTAGGTTGTCACCAGAACAGTATTCAATATATTTAGATAACAATGTTGGTAATAAGGATCAATCTGTGCTATTGAACGGAAAATATTTTCAAATTGTCGAAAAAACTGGAAACAGTATCAAAGTTATTTGTAGGCAGTGTACAAAGAAAACTACAATTCTGTCTGCTGGCCTCGACTCAACAAGCAATCTTCTGAGGCACCTCAGGGTTAGTACTACTTAGTAACTAAGTAGTAAGTAGCAACATTAACATAATGGTTCAAGTCATATTTTAAGTGACTGGTGCCATACAAGACTAATGCTACATTTACATAGACGTCCATTTGAATATATTGTGCACTTCAGATATTAATAGATTATGGACTAGTAACTACATTAAAAACTGCCGATATCCAACTATAATAAAACGCCAGGTGTATCTGTCTTTCTCTCTGTCTGATCCATGTCTGTAATTTCTCCTATTTAGTTACTGAAGGACGAAATTCGGCTTTCAATTTAACATAGGATAAAAATGCACTGATCATGGTGAAAATAATTTTAGTTAAAGATAACAAAATTTTAGAATCTTGTTAAGTATTAATTTCAACTAGAAGTTTGATACTCTGATAAATATTATACAGGGTGTTCAAGAAGTCTCTCCGCATGATAATAATTTATTTTCTTGTGCAGAAACTACATTCGGATCTTTTGGGTGAATATGAATCGGAGAAGAAATCTCGCAAGCGTCCAGCTAAAGAAGAAGATGCCAGCGGCAGCAATGCTGGCCCTGCCAAAATTGCCAAGCAGTCAACACTAAGCATGTTCCACATTTCCAAGCAAAAACCAGGACCACCAATATGCAAGGATATCCTTGAAAAGAAGATTCTCTCGCTTGTGGCTAATGGGCTCCTACCATTGAGCCTAGTTGAACTACATGAATTTAAGGATCTTCTTTCATGTTAGTATAACTCAAATATTTTGTTATTTTTTCCATAGCTAATATCTGATTAAAATAATTAATCATATTATTTGTATGAACATTAGACTATCGCTAGCCTAGCTAAATATTTTGATATTTTTTCCATAGCTAATCTATTGTATTTGTTTTAATTTTTAAATATTTTTTTCAGACGTCAACCCGGCTGTTCAGGTGCCATCTAGACGCACCCTGGCTAGATCTCTTGCAACAACAACCAGTACAATGAAGGAAGACATACAAGCAAAACTGGCAGCAGTTGACCATGTGTGTGTTACATGCGACATATGATCAACTAATCACCGCAGTTTCATGGGAGTCACTGCGCATTGGGTATGCTATTGATTTAGTGTATTATTTTTATATAATTGATAAATTGACCATTGGTGATAGACTGATAGTCTGATAGACTTATAGTATAATCTTTTCAATTATTCGACATGTGTTCCTCATTCATTAATTTGGTGAGTCTTCATTTTGCTGTGATTCACAGTAATTTCACACTAATTCACTGATTCTGTCATCTGTCATTGTGTCTGATTCACAGCAAAATGTGGAAGAGTCCATATTCACAGGCTGTGAATATGGACTCTTCCACATTTTGCTCTTATGGGATGGGTCACTGATGTGGTGGTATGGTAGGCGACTCATCGCTGAATTGCCTCCTTTATATCACATAGTTCTTCTCTTCAATGTTTGGTGGCGCAGTTTAGCTGGTGCGTGTCTAACCAATATTATTAAATTAAGCTTAAAAAAATGTTCATACAAACATTGATTTTATATTCTTACATTACAGATCAATGATGACTTGTCGCGAGGATCAGCTGCACTGGCATGCCGAAGATTTCGTGGAACACATAGCTTTTATAAAATTGCTGGAATATTGGACAGGATCAACTCGGAGCATGGTTTATCTTATAGAAAAGTTGTATCTACAGTCACCGACAATGCATCGAACATGGTGAAATGCTTTAAAGAGTTCGGTGTTCGTGTTCAGAATCGTACTGACGACATTGATGAAGATGATGCAGATGAAGATGATGATGAAAAAGATTCAGATGAAGAGGTTATCATCAGCAACTTTCCTGAACATTTAGGAGAGCATGGAGAGGAGTCAGTGAAACTATCATCCCATATTCGATGTGCCTCCCACACATTGAACTTGGTAGCAACAACTGATGCAGATAAAGGACTGAATTCACCTGGACTAAAGAAGATAAAGCATTCTGCAATGGGAAAATGTTCGGCGCTGTGGAATGCTGCTGGTAAACCCAAGTCAGCAGAAAAAATACAGGAAATAACTGGCGTCCAATTTAGGTACCCATGCGTCACCCGATGGAACTCAATGTACGACTCATTAAGCCAAATATATAAACATAAGAACGACGTGAATGTAGCTCTTGAAGAACTGAATCTACCCATCCTCAAAGACAATGAATTGGAATTTATTTCAGAATATTTGTCTGTTCTAAAACCAATTGCAGCAGCCCTCAACAAATTACAGGCAGAGAAAGAATGCTACTACGGTTGTCTTCTTCCAACAGTCCTAGTGACTCAAGATGCCCTCGCAAGATTGGAGCCTATCCAACCAAACGACCTGCGCTTGAGACACTGCATGCCATTACTGGCAGCAGTCGTCTCTGGCTTCAATGCCAGATTTGGTCATTTTTTGTCGTTGAGCCCCGAGGTAACTGATGCCGTTTTGGCCTCAGTATCTCATCCGTATTTCAAACTTAGATGGATATCATTGTTGCAAGGGCCTAATTTCGGCGATCATGAAGCAATCAAGTCTCAAGTAAAAGACAAGCTGCAAATGGCTGTAAGAAATTGTAATTCTGACAGCAGTGGTAATAGTTCGGTGAACTCAGACTCATCATCTGAAGACGATTTCTTCAGAACTATGGACGGCTCATTCTCTGCTCCTAACAACAAGGAAGACTTGGAAGTCCTCAATTATTTGCAGGACACCAGTAAGGCACTCGACTCTTTAGATAGGTATCCTGCTATAAAGAAGATCTTCAAAGGTATAACACCACGCTACCTTCCTCTGCACCAGTGGAACGGTTGTTTTCGTTTTGGCATGGTTCATAGCCCCAAACGAAGTCGTCTCTCGGATGGTAACTTTGAACAATTGGTTTTGCTGAAAGCAAATGTTTACAGCGGTTGAACATTAAATTAACACTCTTAACTTGCGGTTTTTACCCTTATATTGTCAGTAATTGCGTACTGCAGTAAAACTGTAAAATTAAATTCTATGTAAAAAAGGTTTACTTATATATGCTGACCATTCATTGATATGGGTTATGGACCTGGTGAAATGAGAATTGAGAAAAATAGAACTAAAAACTATATGTAGGTCATTTAATAGTTTTTTCTTTGCTGATAAGTTATGATAATACTAAGTTTTAAGTTTACCACCTGAAAAACTGAAAGGGGAATCGTCAATCCCCGTGGTTTAGATCAGGTGACATGGGTAGGATGCGATGCTTGTATTGCCTCAGTCCTCAGGGGAGTATTAGGAGTGATACTTTTCAGGAGTGATTAACAAAATAATTTGTTTTTGTTTACTCTACAAGAGTACAACTTTTTTCAATTCATATAAAAGTGATCTTAAAAAGTGATCTTGAAAAGTGATCTTCAAGATCACGATCTTGATCTGGATCTTCAAGATCACATTTTTCTGGTGATCTGATCTTGATCTTCAAGATCACATTTTTCTGGTGATCTGATCTTGATCTTCAAGATCACCAAAGTTGGTGATCTTGCCCATCTCTGGTCATTACCTTCTGCAAGTTTAGCCAAGCCTTCTCCATGAGGCTGTAACTCAAATGTTTGATCTTGACTATCCGTGTTTTTGCTGATTTCTAAAGCATAGAGTTTTTGTATAGGTCTCTTTAATTTTCCTCCTGAAGTCTTTACCAGTGCAGACCTAACTAAATTGTCTTTGCCAACAAACAACTCTTCAATTATGCCAAGCTTCCAGCATTGCCGTGGTCTTACATCCCCAGTCATTACCAGACTAGACTCCTGGCACAGGACGGTACCAGATGAGCCAGATGTACCTAGCTATGTGCGGTGGAGAGCGCAAGAGAGCAACTCGCTCCTCCACCAAACCAGGCCTAGAGACGGTTTCACCTAACCGGACCTAGCATAGCCTAACCGGGCGTAATATAACTTAACCTAGCGTAGACTAACCGGGACATAATATAGCCTAACCTAACCTAGCCTAACTTAGCCTACCCTATCCTATCCTAGCTAGCATAGCCCGACCGGGCGTAATATAACGTAACCTAGCGTAGCCTAACCGGGACATAATATAGCCTAACCTAACGCATCCTAGCTGGGTATAAATCAACTTAAAGGGCATGCATCAGACAAAGGTCAGACGCAGAGCTCAACCCAAATGATGCATACAATTATCCTAACTCTTGTATTATTATTATTATTATTAACACACACGATTATATATATATATATATATATATATATATATATATATATATATATATATATATATATATATATCAGGTCATCCCATAAGTAATGTCGTTTTTTACGATACATTAAGTTTAAACTAGTCCTACTCGGTTTAAGCATAAATTTTCCGAAGGTTATATCTAAGAGGAGATCTATCGTGTTTCGCTACATACTTTACAGACCTTGACCAGTGAAGACGTGTTTTGCTTTATGTGAACCCCTCATAAACATGGCGGTATCAGAAGAGCATATCAGGCATATAATGTTTTACAGGTTCAAAAAAGGGAATAGTGCTACTGAAGCAACGCGAAACATTCAGGACGTTTATGGCAACGATATTCTGCATGTGAGGAAATGTCAAAGATGGTTTCAAAAGTTTAGGAATGGTGACTGCTGTTTGACAGATGCAGCACGCTCTGGGCGCCCTGCTGAGTTTGATGATGACCTGCTGTTAGCCGCACTTGAAGAAGACTGTTCAACAACTGTCGAAGAATTGGCCCAGAAACTCAATTCATCCCCGTCCACCATCCATCGACATTTGCAACAACTCGGGAAAGTGCCTAAGTTAAGAAAATGGGTGCCACATGAATTGTCGGTCGACAATCTGAGGGTGCGGGTAAACATTAGCACAGCTCTTCATTCCCGTGAACTCCAAGATCCATTTTTGCACCGTTTAGTGACTGGTGATGAAAAGTGGATACTATACCAGAATGTTAAGCGCCGTCGACAGTGGGTTTGTGCCGGAGAACCAGCGATACCACAGCCAAAACCAAATCTTCACCCTCGGAAGGTGTTGCTTAGTGCTTGGTGGGATAAAGGTGGTGTAATACACTTTGAAACCTTACCACACAACTAAACAATCACCGCTCAAGTTTACTGTTAACAACTGGATCGATTGAACACTGCACTAAAAGAAAAGAGACCTTCTTTGGTTAATCGGAAAGGAATCGTGTTCCACCACGATAACGCACGTCCTCATACCGCTCGGATCATTTCTCCAAAAATTGAGGAGCTTGGGTGGGAAAAACTTCCACATCCTCCATATTTTCCAAACCTTGCGCCTTCAGATTATCATCTCTTCAGGAGTCTGCAAAACTATCTTGACGAGAAACAGTATACTTCTTTAGATAACCTGCACACCAGTCTTTGTACGTTTTTTGCCTCAAAACCGCCTGAATTTTATAAACATGGCATTGAAAAGCTTGTAGGACGTTGGCAGAGTGTCAGGGGCGGAGCTAGCTAGGGGCAGGCGGGGCAGTGCCTCGGGGCCCGGGCCTTTGGGGGGCCCGGGTCGTTTCAACAAGTGATGAGAAGTTATTTGAGAGAGCAACAAAGCTAGTAAATAAATATAAAAATATTTCCTCTAAATTTCCAAGTCAATTACTCTCTTTTCGATTGTGCTTAGAAACAGACATTGAAAAAAAATTACGACAATCCATGAGCTATATTCATTTTTAATTAAAGACAACAGTACTTTGTGCTCAAGTTTTCCCAAAGTTGTGACTGCCATAACATTGTTCCTCACAATTCCTGTGACAGTTTCAAGTGCAGAGAGATCGTTTTCAAAACTTAAACTAATAAAGAACTATCTTCGAAATTCTATGAATGAAAAAAGATTAAGTGGACTCTCAATTATATCAATTGAAAACAAGAAAGCTAGAAATATTAACTTGAAGGATTTAATTAATGAATTTGCTGAAAGAAAGGCAAGAAAAGTCAAGTTCTGATGTTGTCGAAGTAAACTTTTACTTCACGGTATCCTTTTTAAAGCTCAATATTTTGCATAATGTTTTGCCTTCTATGCCTCCATGCGTACAAGTAGTATCATAATTCTTAAATATATGCTAAATAAATAATGCAAAGAAAAGCAATATAAATGTATAATAAAAATTTTGTTAGGGAGCCCGTAAATAAGTTTTGTCCCGGGGCCCGTGACAGGGCGTGACACTCTTGCTCCGTTCCTGCAGAGTGTCATTGATTCCGATGGAAAATATATACTACATTAAAAAGTTTCAGGTTTTTTTTTTTTTTGTCCTTCAAATTCCGATCTAAAAAACGACATTACTGATGGGATGACCTGATATATATATATATATATACATATATATATATATATATATATATATACTGATGCATGCAAAGCCCCAATAGCAAAATATATACTCTAGCGTAACCTAACCTAGCCTACCCTAACCTAATCTAGCATAACCTAACCGGGCGTAATATACCTTAACCTAGCGTAGCCTAACCGGGGCATAATATAACCTAACCTAACGTAGCCTAACCGGGACATATAACCTAACGCAGCCTAACCGGGTATAATAAAACCTAACCTAGCGTAGCCTAACCTAACTTAGCCTAACCTAACCTAGCATAGCCTATCTGGGCGTAATATAACCTAATCTAGCGTTGCCTAACCGGGACATAATATAGCCTAACCTGACCTAGCATACCCTAACCTAACCTAACCTAAACTAACCTAGCATTTTAACCTATCCATCTAACTGTCTATCTATCTATCTGCCTATCTATCTTTCTATCTATCTATCCATTACATATAATATATATATATTGGTACCAAACCTCAAATTAAACCCAATTACCATCCAAACAACGCTGACAATAGGAAAGGCAGAATATGCAGCGATCCCAACTAAAGGCCTAACAAGGGACCTCTACAACACTGAAGGAAATTAGCTTGGATGTCATGGGGCCAAGACTTTTAACCAACTCCCTAAGGGCATCAGAAACGTTGCAGGGGTCAAAGTTGAAGTCTTCAAGAGAAGACTAGACTCCTGGCACAGGACGGTATCAGATGAACCGGTGTACCTGGTTACGCGCGGCGGAGAGAGCAGCTCGCTCCGCCAACAAGCCAGGCATAGAGACGGGGCCAACAGCTTGATCGCCGTGTGAAGAGAGACCGAGCAGAGGGGGAAACTAGCAATTGGTCAGAAGACAACAATAGGGCATTTAACACCGAGAAATTTCAACTCTTGAGATATGGCAGAAATGAAGAAATTAAACAGACTGCATATTAGGCCAGATGAGCTGGGTGTACATGGCTGTGTACGGTGGAGAGCGCGAGAGAGCGGCTCACTCTTTCACCAAACCAATCCTAGAGGCAGGGACCACCAACTCGACCTTCGTGTGAAGAGAGAACGAAGCGCGGAAACGCATCGTGGCACACACACACACACACATTTTATTCATGCAGTTATCCACTGTCGTCAATTGAGTTAACATGACCTACTAATTGTTACCATCGTGCACTTATCCGTGATCGTGACATGGAATTAACCGTGGTTCGGTGATGTTTGCATTCGCGGATCCCGCCAACCGTTCCACCACAATGCGCCTCAGTCAGTGTCTCTGACCACCAACTCGACCTTCGTGTGAAGAGAGAACGAAGCGCGGAAACGCATCGTGGCACACACACACACACATTTTATTCATGCAGTTATCCACTGTCGTCAATTGAGTTAACATGACCTACTAATTGTTACCATCGTGCACTTATCCGTGATCGTGACATGGAATTAACCGTGGTTCGGTGATGTTTGCATTCGCGGATCCCGCCAACCGTTCCACCACAATGCGCCTCAGTCAGTGTCTCTCAGCGCAATACTAATTGTTACCATCGTGCACTTATCCGTGATCGTGACATGGAATTAACCGTGGTTCGGTGATGTTTGCATTCGCGGATCCCGCCAACCGTTCCACCACAATGCGCCTCAGTCAGTGTCTCTCAGCGCAATCAAATCTCGTTTAGCTATTTTTATTAGCTATCTTCATATATCATTTTCTCCGAACTTCCTCAGTGACAATAAGAAGCCTCCTGAAGGGTACAACTTAATTGTAGACTGGAAAGGCTTATCTTGAAATTTAAGACGGAAGAGCAATTTGACTACTCTCTTAATTAATTATCTCTTTTCATGGCCCTCTGCGACCAACACAGCGCTCTCATGTTCACCTATTTATTGCCTAAGAATCTTATTTTTACCTCTGTGCTTTTGAAATAAACGCTTCACTCTTGGGATTACATTACAAAATGGGCACCCAGGATGTATCATAACGCCCTGCGTTAGTGTTACTATTGCACTGTAGTATTACGACTTACGGCTTTGCATGCATCAATCAGTTTATATATATATAATATATATATATATATATATCTTACCTTACCTTACCTTACAACCTTACAAAGGTTTCGCGCGATGATTTCTCATTTCGCGAAGGTCAAGCTTGTCGCCCCTCCTCTCGAGTTGGCCTGATGAAGTAGTGAGTTGGATTCTTGCACTCTCCACCTCACATAGCCAGGTACGCCCGGCTCATCGGGGATTGTTCTGAGCCAGGCGTCTAGTCTTCTTTTGAAGATTTCCACTGCAACTCCCTTCGTGTTTCTTAGGTCTTTGGGGCAACTGATTAAACAGTTTTGGTCCTCTCACTACAAAACTATTTTCTTTCAGGGTTAAGGATGTTCCCTGTCTCGCCTCTCTCTTCTCCTTTCCAGTGAATATAGGTCTAGTTCTCGTAACCTTTCTCAGTAATTTAGTTCTTTGCACCCATTGATCTTGGCTGTGAAACTTCTTTGGATCCCCTCCAGCTGTCTAATGTCTTCTTTTTTATATGGGGATGTTAGGACGGAGCAGTATTCCAATTTGGGTATTATCAGGGTTTTCAGTAGAGGAATCATTACATTCCTATCCCTTCGTTTAAAGGTTCTCAATATCTGACCCGTTATTCTCTTTGCTCTGTTTACTGCTATCTTATTTTGTGTTTCAAATTTCGCATCATCTGTCATTACAACCCATAAATCTTTTGCTCTGGAATTTCTCTGAATTTCTTGTCCATTTGGGGTATAATATTCCATGGATTTTAGGTCTTCTCTTTTTCCGTACGTACCGTAATAGCTGAAATTTCTCGGTGTTAAACTTCATATTGTTGTTTTCCGTCCACTTGTAGATTCTGTTTATGGGCTTTATGGGCTTTATGGGCGTACAGTCGGTGTGTGTTTGTGTGTGTGTGTGATAATAGGAGCTTTATGGGCGTACAGTCGGGGTGTGTGTGTGTGTGTGTGATAATAGGGGCTTTATGGGGGTACAGTCGGTGAGTGTATGTGCGCTTGTGTGCGCTTTTAATTCGTTCGAAGGTTATTAATACAGGGTGGGGCACGGGAACCAAGTGTTTTTGGAATAATCAGGAAAATTATATTTATTTTTGTAAAGAAAATATATTGGTAGAACAACATTCGTAAGAACATAGCATTTCATGTCATAATAATCATGTACCGAAAATTATATCTGGCATATGATGTCCTTGGCCGTCGACGCATTGTTGAAGGCGTTTACGAAAATTGGCCTCCACTCTTCCCAGCAGGTCTCTGTTGATTTGGATGATTTGTTGACGGATCGCTTCCTTCAATGCATCTAATGTACGGGGCTTGTCCTCGTAGACACGTGACTTGAGGTACCCCCATAGAAAGAAGTCACATGTGGACAAGTCAGGGGACCGAGGGGGCCATGCAATGTCACCAAATCTCGAAATGAGATGGTTGGGAAACAGGGGCGAAGAACAGCCATTGACGCTCTGGCGGTGTGTGGCGTGGCCCCATCTTGCTGAAACCACAAATGTCGACGAGCAATACGCCTTCTTCGTAACTCAGGGATGAAAAAGGTGTTCACCATCTCAATGTAACGCCCAGATGTTATGGTAACGGTAACCCCATTTTGTTCGAAGAAATAGGGACCGATGACGCCAAACTTTCCCACCGCGCACCAAACTGTAACCTTAGGGCTATGCAGCGGTTTTTCATGGAGTTGTCGCGGATTTTTAGCAGCCCAATACCGACAGTTTTGATTGTTGACGGCCCCATTAAGGTGGAAATGGGCTTCATCACTCATTACCACCATCATGTTTTCATTCTGCTCATAAAGTGCAAGCATTTCCTGTGCAAAATTCAGTCGTTGGGGGCAATCGTTTACATTCAATTCCTGCACCATCGCTAACTTGTATGGGTGAAAATGTAATTCTTCATGCAAAATCCGTCTAACAGTACGATTGCTGATTCCGAGTGCAGCTGAATGTCTCCGAGCAGAGCGGCCTGGGCTTTGCAACATCGCTTGTCTGACCCTTTCAACGTTCTCTGGAGTACGCACAGTGCGTTGCGGCCCCTTCGGTTTTGTTTTCATTATTGAGCCTCCTGTTCGAAGATTGTTAACCCAACGTAAGATTGTGTCACGAGCGGGAACAGAGTCATTTCGATGAATGTTGAATCTGCGGCGAAACGCACGCTGAACTGCTGTCACTGACTCGCCACTCCTAACAAAATGATCATACGCGAACATGCGGTGTTCTAACGTCCACTGCTCCATGATGGCACCTGAAAGATAAAGGTGAGTGTTAGTTAAAGTTAAATGCTATGAACCCAGGAATGGAATGCTACCTACCGCACGCCCCTCCCATTCCTAATGGCCGATTACTAGCTATTCAAAAAACACTTGATTCCCGTGCCCCACCCTGTATATGCAGGTCATTTATGCCTTCTAAGAAGCCTTCTAAGTCAACTGGCGGCTTAAGCCAGAATATATGCTTTAATTAAATAAATAAGCGCAAACTGGCAACTCAGCCTTCTAAGCCAACTGTCGGCTTAAGCCAGAATGTATGCTTTAATTAAATAAATAAGCGCAAACTGGCAACTCAGCCAGATAAGCCAACTGGCTGATTAGGAACATATTAAGGCAACGGCCGCTCGGCTGAAGTCTTAATATGCGCTTGGCTCCTGCCAGGCAAACTCCTCTCCTCCTCTCTCTTTCCTTCTCCTTCTCCTCTCTCTTTCTCTTGGGGGATAACTCCGCCTACAAGTTGCATAACCCCATGTTGCTCTTGCAACATTCCCTCCCTTGTTGCATAACAACTTGCAACAGCCCCTCCTCTTGTTGCATAACATCTTGCAACATTCCCCTCCCCTTGTTGCATGACAACTTGCACCATTCCCCTTGTTTCATAACTTATGCAACATTTGCAATTGCATTGCACTCTCCCATTTTTAGCCCATACTACTGATTATTACTTGAGCGAAAATATATTTTGTCTGCACAATTCACAATTATTCATGTCATGAAATTAAAATAACGTTCATGTTATTTTGTATCTTCTAAAAGTTTACTCTTCTTTCACATGCTTGACATGACGAATATATATATATATATATATATATATATATATATATATATATCGTAAAGAACGACGCTTGTATAGGAGAATATTCCGCGCAAGATGAGGAGAGAGAACGAAACAAATGAAAAAATGAGGTAACCACCCGGGAATCGAACCCGGGATCTTCCGATTGCCGGTCAGATATGATAACCATTACACCACGGGCCTCACTCGAACAAATGCCGTAATTCTTCTACATACGCGCAGAAACCAATGCCCCAAGGGGGCACCTCCCGCATGTCGTAACATTATATACATTTTAACTGCAAACACGCAGTATAATTAACGTAAAGAACGACGCTTGTATAGGAGAATATTCCGCGCAAGATGAGGAGAGAGAACGAAACAAATGAAAAAATGAGGTAACCACCCGGGAATCGAACCCGGGATCTTCCGATGGTTACCTCATGTTTTCATTTGTTTCGTTCTCTCTCCTCATCTTGCGCGGAATATTCTCCTATACAAGCGTCGTTCTTTACGTTAATTATACTGCGTGTTTGCAGTTAAAATGTATATATATATATATATATATATATATATATATATAATATAAATGGAAGTGCCCCCTCCTGTCAGAAAATCCTGTGGGCGCTACTGGTCGATACACTATACAAGCTGCTACTTATAATGTAGAGTATTCCATGCGGCAGTCAGTAAGTAGCTACCCGCGCCCGAGATCCATCCCGCAGACAGTTGTTGTAATTACTGTTTGCCACGGGTTCACAGGACAACCTTTAATTGACAAAAATTATTTCTTGAGCCTTCTTGAATGCCTTTTGTCTCGAAATTATTTTCATCCACATCTCGGTTTACAAGAGAGGACTGCAAGGTAGTGAAGAAACAGCCAAATCCTTCATTCCAAAATAAAATGTCACAAGTATCCGTTATTTGAAAGTTCATTTTCACGTAAGTTCTTACAACTTTTAACCCATTAATAATATGAATAATTGTCTCAAATACTAAATAAGCAAATCATTCTTACCGACAATTTGGGTTCATGAAGTCTTAAATAATAAAATCAAAGCTTACTATGGAAGGAACAATCAATTTTCCAAACAATTATTTGCAACTCTTGAAATAACACATTACTGCTGAATGACAAATGTTTATAAATTTTCAGAGGGATTTTTTAATGTACGACTCAGATTCAGAACAAAATTACTAAATAATCTTATGATCAATACCGTAAATACCATGAGCAATAACGTAATAAACATGTTCAATGAAGTAAATGGGGGTTCCATTATTAACTTCCATTACATATTGACAAAACTAACATGTTCAATAACATAAGTGTGGTTCCATTATTTACTGGCACAACTCTGCACACAGAAGAGATTGCACACACTACACAGATATGTTAGAAATTAATAAATCGCCAGGTCCAGACCTCTTTTACACAAAGCATATTGAATCAGTCTTTATCGCAAGAGATTGTTCCTTTGGAATTTAAATTAGCTAATGTAACTCCAGTCTTTATAAAGGGGATATTATTTTATTTTTTGATTGGGCTCAGAATCCCAGCTGAGCCTTGAACAGCCAAGCTCTAAAGGGCTACTTCAACTTATAGCCTAAGTTAAGCTAGGCTAAAACAGGCTTTAAGGACTTGGAGGTCCTATTCGTTCCTACCTCAGGGTTGTTGACGCGATGCGGGCCTACTTTAGGCCTCAGTAGCATAAAAATGAAAAAGGGCAGGGTACTATTTATGGTCTTCTTTCTAAATTTTGCAGCAACAACACAACCTGCACGGTGCAACAATCCTGTATCTAAACTACCAAATTGAATTGCAAAAGAGCTCTCTATAAGACCATGCCCTATCAGTGCCATACTCTCCGGCGACATTAAGACTAATCCAGGCACCACTACAACTTACACATGTCACCATACACAAAGACATAGACACAATAGAACTATGAGACATACAGAAGCGTAATATTAACATATTACAGTACAACGTAGATGGCCTCACAAACAAAATCATGCAGCTTAGGGAATTCGTACACAAACAAAACATTCACATAACACTTATACAAGAAACAAAACTGAAACGCACACACAAAACACCCACCATCCCTGACTTCACGGCGATCCGTCAAGATCGTACTGGGGGTCAAGAAGGTAGACTCATCACTTACATACGTAAAAGCATGTTACACTGATGCCACCCAAAACATTACAAACACAATTCAAGCAGATAACACGATAGAAATACAAGCAGTTAACATTAAAACATGCGCAAAACACAACACCACACTCATCAACATTTATCCCACCAGACAGTTCACCTCAGGTGTCAGCCAATTACAATCCACAGTTACACAATCTGGCCTCTCTCACTAATGTCATCTTAGGAGGAGACTTCAACGCTAAAGACACTAGTTGGTGCCTGCACAACCAAAACAACACCAGAGGCGCCAACATAGCCACACAATTAAACAGCCTCTTCATTCTTAACAACACAGAAGAACATACACACATACCACATCAAGCAGGATACTCAAACTCCTCCCCAGACATAACGTTCTGTTTCCCCTCACTAGCAACACATACACACTGGAGAACAGAAAAACAACTGTCATCAAACCATCTGCCCATCATCATTACAACACGTTCTACACTCTGCCCCAACAGCCTTAGGCACACTTACAAAAATTACAAGAAAGCTGATTGGGAACAGTTCAAAATACAGACTGAGGAACAATTCACCACATTAAACAGCACACCCATCATAAACATCAATACAACACTCAAGACATTTAATCAGATCATCAATAATGCAAACAAATACATACCCAAGGGCAACATTAGGAAATACAACCCAAATTACACTAGAGAAATAGCCCACCTCATAAGGCAACGTAACAACCTCAAACATAACACACAAACACCACACACAGAAGCCATAAAACAGCAGATACAACAGCTCAACACAGAAATAACCAACAAACTTAAAGAAAAACAAACAGAAACATTTAGGGAATTCATAACAACACTAAACCACTCCACAAATACATTCAGGCTATATAAGACTATAAACAGCATGGAGCACCGACAATTCAGCGCCGACAATTCAGCGCAAAGACAATTCAGCGCAAGTCAGTACAGTTAAAAGTTTAGTTAAAAATAATAAAAATAAATCGCAATAAATAAAAAAGAAAAATTTGTATATTTATATATATGCTAAATTGGGTCTGTATCGAAGGAGTGACATTTCAAAGGAGTGACATAACAAAGGAGTGACATAAATACCGTAACGAAGGAGTGACATAACGAAGGAGTGACAAATCGGAGATAAAATTCAAAGGAGTATAATTATTAAAATTTTATTTAAAAAAACAAAATTTGTTAGAATTGTTAAAATTAAGATTTTATTTCAAAAACTAGAAACCTAACCTAACCTAACCTAACCTAACAGTTGCAAGCCTCTCTTCCCTCTGGATTTGTTCTTTCTTCTTCTTTGTTGGTATTTTCGCGCTGAATTGTCTTGCGCTGAATTGTCTTGCGCTGAATTGTCTTTGCGCTGAATTGTCTTTGCGCTGAATTGTCTTGCACTGAATTGTCGGCGCTGAATTGTCCTGCGCTGAATTGTGTCGGGTCACGAAACAGGCATTACCCATTCTAACAGCGGCATTCACACCTCACATGCGGCTATCTGTTGCAGCCAAAATAATATCCCAACATATACACAACAAGCTAACATTCTAGTTAATCACTACGCAAAGATAAGTCACCTAAACAGAGACAACAACCAGAAACACGCAGACAGACAAACAGCCAGACACAAGAAAACCTACAGACTCGACACGACCATTACACCCTTCAATACAGACCAGACCACTAAGATCATCAAAAACAGACCAGACCAGACCACCAAGATCATCAAAAACATTAAGAATTCGAAGGCTACTGGACCAGACAACAAATCTAACATACACCTTAAACACTTGGGCCCACAGGGAATACTAGCTCTCACAAACATCAGCACATATTCATACCAACACTGTATTATTCCTGACATATGGAAACAAGGTAAAATTATTATACTACTCAAACCAAACAAAAATCCAACAGAATCAGCTTCCTATAGACCCATTACTTTAATATACACACACCTTCCAAAGTAACAGAAAGACTAATCTTACAAATCACCAACCCACACATACCACTATCGCCTACTCAACATGGATTCAGACCTCGCCACTCAACCACGACATTACTTATGTCACAACCATGCGACCTACCATTTCTATGGTTGAGCCGTATCCATGTTTGTGCCATTAGAAGCGAATGTCCCTTAATTTCATTCCCTTAAAGTATAAACAAGACAATCGACGGTTTAGATCGTTTAACATTTCCATCAGAATATTAGAATATTACCCATATCTCCATTTTCCATTTGTTATAGAATTTATTATAATTAATTATTGTTGTCTTGCATCTAACCCTCATACCTAAATTTTATTAGATTATGCATGCACATTGAATGTAGCATGATCTGAACCCTTGTTTGTACTTCTTTATTCATTTACTTAATTCTTTCTCAAATGATCAATTCCTTAATATTTACTGTATACTCGTATAAGTATATACTTGTATATTTAATTAATAGTTTCACTCACTCTTGTACCATGGCTGTAAACCCTTCATTACTGTCTTTCTAATTCGTCTCCTCTAACTTCTCCCAATAATGACTTATACTGTACGTACGAAGTAAATAACTATGACGTCATAAAGTAACTTAATTCCCTTCACGTTTTCCATACCTTGATACTGAATCACGTGTTTAGTATGTGGATATCTTTCGTATTCAATGTATGTTAAATTCTTTAATAATAATAAAAACTTCACTCTCTATAAGTCATTATTTATATGTTGTGTCCTGTCTGGTGTTATGCAGTAAAAATATTATTCGACCATATTCATTCATACGTCCCTGTCCTTTCTTGACCGCTATCTTTTATTAATTTTATTAATTATTAATTCATCGACCTACCTATTGTCTACCTATTGTCTACTTATGCCTTATCAACCTATCAGTCCATGTTTCTCGTGTCAGTCTCTATTACGCACACAACCTATTGTGTGACTACCGATATGTGTATAATACTTATGCACTCGTACATGTCCGCTGGGCATCTGAATACGAAATCTCCTCTCTTGCTTGCTTCTAATTTATAAAACATTATTGTGTGTTATGTTATATATTATGTTATATTATGTTATGTTATATCATAAATGTCCGTGTACTTCCGTATCTTACTACAGTATCAGATATGTCAATTAACAATTTGCTAAAATTGTAATACTGTAGTAATTTAATATGATGTAATTAATGTACTTTAATGAAACTGTAATTAATGATAATAAGTGAATGTGAATTAATCGGTAATTATAATCATAGTTATAGTAAACCAAAATTTACAATGTACTCAGTGATGTACTTGGGGTTGTACGCAATGTACTACTCCGACATTATGTCGCCATTTAGGAATGTATACTTGGCGATATTATTATTATTATTTTTTAATTTTTTTTCGTTTAATTTTGGAATCTTTCAAATTCTGATATGTGTTTAAAATTATGCTTAACGTCCAAGAATTCTTTAGCTCTCCAATTAAAGTGGGAGCTTAACCTTCAACTGCACTCCCCCCAAAATTTAGCCTTACTTATTTCTTGTATTGTAAATTAAATCATCCCTGCCTTAGCCCTTACTCGAGGAAGACGAGCCTCCTCGCTTTAAATTCCTGCCTGAACCATTGTCAAAAGAGGTCGAACCTCTCTCCCTTTCAATTCCTGCCTTAGCCTTTACCCGAGGAGGCCGAGCCTCCTCACTTTAAATTGCTGCCTGTATCTTCACTTGATTAAGACCATATAATTCCCGCTTAACCATTGTCAAAAGGGGCCGAACCCCTACCCCTATAGATTCCTGCCTGAGGCTTAGACCAAGGAGGTCGAACCTCCTTCCCTTTAAATTCCTATCTTCGTCACCAGTTGACCTGTTAAAAATTCCTGCCATAGCTTCTGCCCGAGGAGGTCGAGCCTCCCCACTTTAAATTTCTGCTTGAGCTGTTGTTGCAAGAGATCAAACCTCTTAGACTAGACCATTTTCACGAAAAGTGGCCTGTAAAAAATTGTAGGGGCATTTTTGAGTAGAAGCTGGTGACTGGTGTTTTTGATCTAATTCAAGGGTCCTCTTAATGATGAAATAGGATAACAAGCTATATTTTTAGTTTTTTACCTTCAAAATAGCTAAAAACATAATGGCCGTTAAAGTCGATTCTTTGTAAAATGGTGCTATGCGTTTCTTTTACACTTTCGTCAATAATTAACGAATTTTGACGAAAATTGGCATTTTTCACCATTGTATCACGTGGAAACTATTCTGTAACTATCAGCATTATATCTTTGCTAGGGAAAAAGTTGGCCCACTAACATAATGTAATGTTTTTATTACAGTGACGTAGTTGGGGCAGGAGATAAAAAGCGAGCAATTACAAGTGGACAAGTTTTGTTATTTGGTTTTGTCTAGTCACATGATTTATGACTGTGGTCTATAGAAACAATAAAATAACTGGGATATATACCGAAAATTATATTTAAAAGTACAACATGCTACATATATTGCACAAAACCATTGTAAACTTAAGCAGATTGAGAAGTACTGTTACTTTATGTACTGTCGTTAAGACAGCCATCCTGCCCAGTTGCCTTCCTACATCCACAAGCTGCAGTACATGGAAGTTTAGTTTTTCTGCATTTGCAACGCATGGTTCGACACCTAGCAAGACAAGAGCAAGACACAAGCCCAACAAAAGCCTCAGGGACAGATCGGATCAAGTGTCATCAGTATGGGTCGCAATCCCGAATTGGCTCGTCTCCATCCCATCTCAGTGACTTCGGGAAGTTGTGGAAATGGGCGGTGAGCATTTTTCCAAAGTGTACACTGATAATGCACAAGCTGTATATGATATTTACAGGTATTACTTGTGGGGGGCATCAGTTTTGGTTTGCAGGATTTTTCAAACATAATTTTGCGTGCGGCATCAACACTCTCAACACCATAAATTCTGCACATGAACGTTTCTGCTGACTTCAGTTGATTTGGTGTTAAATTTCCTACTCCCAAGCCAAGCAGAAGCTGGTGATGCTGCAGAAATACTTTCCATGCTGTCTGCTTTGTGTGCCCAGAAATATGGGATGTGGTGTCACACCCTGTCAGGGCATGAAATGGAAGAAGAGATTCCAGTGAATTTGGTGGAAGGTTATCATAGACTGCACGGACAGGAATGTATGATACTTCCTCCTTTTGGCTGTTCCGGCCATCATTCAAAGATTGTCACAATGTATTTTTTGCAAAATGTGACACCAAGAGTAAAAGGACACCTGTGTCTCTTGCAGACACCACGATGTTATCAAAATGACAGTTGATCGCATGCAGAACAAGCCGGGTATCTGCTTCTTCATGTGCCGCTCTTATGGGGTTCAGATTTGTTGTGCCACGAGAAGACCTAACATCCTGTTCATTTTTTAAACCGCCCGCAACTATTATCTCCTTGTCTCTTGGAGCATGTAACAGAAGTTCCTCAGAGAGAAAGTGAGCCAGATTTGCCTTGTTTTCTGGTAAGACAATGAAATTCATCCATGATTTTGGTAGCGGTACCTCTCGGTCATCAATTACGCGTCGGATTGGTCGAGTAGTCTTCGTACGTCTGTTGCGTGTTCCTGCTTTTATAGATTCTTCTCGGTATCTGTCAAAAATGACATCTATATGTTCATATGCCATTCCTGACTGGATGATTGACCTTGTGAATATATCGGCTAAATCTCCAAACGTCTTGGCATCGTCTGGCTTTCCAATCGAAAGCACAGAGCTTGTCCATCTATCAGTAGACATACAGAGCTGTTGTTGAGATCTAGTGTGCCGGGACGCTCAATGTCTGAAGTCAAAATTTTGGCCAGCATTGATTTATTTCCTGTTCTCAAATTGCCATTCATTTCTGCCAAAGCAAGAGGAACAGGTGAAAGTTCATGTTTCAAAATATTTTCTAAGTCCACTGTACGTCCAGCTGCACATGAGGTCACAAGACGTTGCAAAAAATGTTGATTTCCTTTGAGCACAATTTTCTTGTTCTTTTCCGTTTGGGGTTGGTTTTTCTTTATGGTATCATATATCGAATGAGGTGCCTGTGTCCCTGAATGAACTATAAGTCTATCATTCAAAATGTGTTCAGTTGTTGTTTCCCAAGTTCTTTGGCTTGAAGTAACGACTCTTGTATTTTGTCATTTGCAAGATCGTTTGTGGCAATGTTTTGAAGAATTGTTGGCTGTACGTCAGGAATGGATACCTCGAAACGCTGGAGAATGGCAAGCAGCCGTTGTTCGTCTGCATTGTCTCGACGTTGTCTTGCTGGTTTTGATTCGTTGTGGCTGATTATATCCTTAGGGTAGATTCCAAACATTTCCCGTATTTAAGAATACGGGCAGTATTCTGAGAATGAGAATAAGAGAATAATTAATCACATACCAGGGGCAAATATCATTCACACGCAATTACCAATAATCCACTATCAAATACATCACATATGTCGTTCTACACCTCAAAAAACCAACGGTAATTCCAACACAATTTCTCTGCACCTGACATTTCACAGCATTCCTACGGCCAATCAGGCCGCAGTATTCGCTCCTCCTTCCCAGCACGCATTCCACTTCGCAGAGGCGACGCCAGTTACAATGTTTCATAATAAAACAATTATTATTGAAACTACCTTTACATATTGGGATGAATTATACCTCATATTGCTAAGGATATTCAGTACTGACTGATTTTATTACTTGTTCGAAACACTACAATATTCGAATTTAAGCTATGTTCGGAGTCATTTTCTTATTCAATTTTCAACATGGAAAAAACAAAATTTCAGCTTGGTATCCTGTTTTTCTAGATTCAGCACCCTTCAATTAGTCTAAAAATACTGGATACCAACTTCTACTCAAAAATGCCCCTTCATGGAAAATCTCAAGAATATGGTCCAGTCTATCTCCCTCTGTAAACTTTTGATTATCAGTGCCTCGTTCTGTATATACTTTGTGTAATAAAAATTATATGAGTGAACGAAAACTCCCATTAAGAACTGAAGTGTTTCCATTCACCCCTTCGGGAAAAAACTTATATAAACTGTTTATTGTTACTCGGATCAAAATTGCAAAATATAACTATTATAACAATCAATTTTCCAAACACAAAGGAGACATGAAAAACATTTGGACAACCATAAACAATCTTCCTGAAAAACAAATTCAGAAAAATTCAATAGAGAAATTAAATGTTGATAATAAAGAAATTACTGATGATACTGCTATTGCAGACTCTTTAAATGCACATTTTACTTCAATAGCGGATGAGCTTCGCGCACAATTAATAAACAATGCTCACTCACCTCTAAAATATATGCCACCCATCCCACTAAATTAATTTTCTTTTGTTCCTGCTACCTCTACTGAGGTCCAAAATATTATTGGTAAATTAAAAAATACAAAAAATAACATTCATAACATTTCTGTACCTATATTGAAACTTGTTAAAGATAAGATATCTGTAACTTTGGCTAAAATTATAATTATCAATCAAAGTATTTCCAAAGGAATATTCCCATCAATGCTAAAAACTGGTTGTATAACACCCCTTTTTAAAGGGGGTGATCCTACACTAGCAACGAATTACAGGCCGGTGTGTTCATTATCTGTGTTCAGCAAAGTTTTTGAAAAAATTGTAAAAAGTAGAATGCAGCGATATTTAGAATCCTACAATTTATTATCTCCAAATCAATATGGCTTCCGTAATAATAAAACAACGGAAATGGCTATTTTAAATCTTATGGAAAATGTAAATATAGCTAAGGAGAACAAAGAAATAATGATATCAATATTTATGGATTTGAGTAAGGCGTTTGATGTAATAGACCATAATATTCTACTTAATAAATTATATTGTTACGGCTTTAGAGGAGCAATCAGTGATTGGTTTAAAAGTTATTTGTCCAATAGATATAATTTTGTATCAGTAAATAAGGTTTTCTCAACTAAAGCGCTTGTCAAACATGGTGTGCCACAGAGCTCAGTTCTGGGTCCACTGTTATTTTTATTATACAGGGTGTCCCAGAATTAACTATCTATTTCAATGAAATCGGACAAATTTTTTAAAAACACACTTTTATTTATGTTTATCATGTTTAATATGTGTTAAAAATGTATAAATTTCTAAATTTTTTTCATAATTTTATTTTCATAATTTTTTCATAGTTTTTCATAGTTTTATTTTCATTCTCTTTCAGAACCCTATTAATAATGAATACACAAGAACGCATCTTTGTTGTAACATCCCGTATCAAAGGAATGCAATGTAATGAAATCAGAGAAAAATTTACAAGAAGATTCCACAGAACCGGTCCTACAGACAAAGCGATTCGTGAACTTGTGAACAAATTTAAAAGAACTGGATCCGTACACGACGAGGTGGGAAGAGGACGCCCAAGGACAGCACGTAACAGTACCGAACAGGTACGACAATTGTTTGAGGATGAACCAACAACTTCGGTTAGGGAGGCCGGTCGAAGACTCAACATATCCAAGACAACAGTTCATAGAATCTTGCGTTCGACACTGATGAAAAAGGCTTTGATACGGGATGTTACAACAAAGATGCGTTCTTGTGTATTCATTATTAATAGGGTTCTGAAAGAGAATGAAAATAAAACTGAAAAACTATGAAAAAATTATGAAAATAAAATTATGAAAAAAATTTAGAAATTTATACATTTTTAACACATATTAAACATGATAAACATAAATAAAAGTGTGTTTTTAAAAAATTTGTCCGATTTCATTGAAATAGATAGTTAATTCTGGGACACCCTGTATATAAATGACCTTCCACGTTCATCTGATATACTGAACTTCATAATGTTTGCAGATGATACAACTGTCTCTTTTTCTTGCAAAGATGTTAATACAGCTAAGAATATATTTCATTCAGAATTCATCAGTGTAATGAAATGGTTGACCACCAATAAACTCTTCCTAAATACCAGTACAACAAATTTCATGATTTTTACTAATAAAAGAAATGTATATCTTGATGAACTTAATGTTAATCGCCATAAAGGAGTGTACTGTAACAAAATTTCTTGGTGTAATGCTAGATAAGAATTTGCAATGGAGTGATCATGTAAATTATATCGCGAAAAAGATTTCAAGGAGCGTTGCTATAATGTTTAAACTTAGAAATGTAGTCCCTAAACAAGTTTTATTGACTCTGTATCATACTCTTGTTCTTCCTTATATATATCATACTGCACCCTTGTTTGAGGAAACTCCGCTAACAACGCATTAAATGGTATCTTTGTCATCCAAAAACGAGCAATAAGGTTATTATCTGATGCTGATTTCCTTGATCACTCTAGTGCATTATTTAAAAAGCTAAACCTACTAAAGCTCAACGATATAACCAAACTGGCACATTTTATTTTTATTTACAAGTGTAAGAACAAAATCATTAATTTGCAATGGGTAAATAGATATTTTGTAACTCATCAAGAAATCCACTCGTATCAGACCAGAAATAGATCAAAGCTTGTTATAGTGACTAAGTTATACCTCAATTTAGATTGTCTTCATCTCAAAAACTACCCATTTTTATTGAATTGAAACTATGGAATGACTTGCATGCCGATATAAAAAATATTGTGAATGTAAATTTGTTTAAAACCAAGTTGAAATCCCGATTAATAATGGCATACTAACAAAAATCTAGGATTAATGTCCACTAATATTGTTTAATATTGTCCATTAATATTGTTTAATATTGTAATACATGTTTTAACTATTAATAATACTTATTTACTTATTTATTTATTATTATTAATTTATAACTAAGGTCGAGCTTAACCAACACGGCCCACCTTCGTTGGATTGTCCAAAGTGCAGTCATCCTAAAAGTCGCAAGCGGGCAGTGGCCCGCGCACACGCGTGACACTTACTTACCTCACGCAGCACATCATGGATGGCATCAACTCCGGACGAACAGCTCAACGTACACTATTAGCAACATTCGATGCTATCCCACGCATTTGATGCTATCCCAGCATTTGATGCTATCCCACGCATTTGATGCTATCCCAGCATTTGATGCTATCCCACGCTTCCCTCTCACAAACAAAATACTCAACACAAACACGCACAATAACATCAAAAGGTGGCTGAGCAACTACCTTTCAAGAAGATACTCACATGTCACATTTAATGGCAAGTCATCCAAAAACAAGCTTTTTCCGAACGGGGTCCCTCAAGGTTCTGTTCTCTCACCAACACTGTTCAACTTATACATGCATGACATTCCAACACCCATAGATAAGAAACTTACCTTATCATCATATGCAGATGACATCACTCTAACATTCATCCACAACAACATCGACACTGCTACGAATAACCTACAAACATACATAAACAGTATACAAGACTGGCTCACACACAATAGACTCAAAGTAGTGCCCACAAAATCAACCATCACCTTGCTAACAAGCAACACAAAAGAACACCAGATAACTCCACAGATTACACTAAATAACACCAACATTCCACACACTCACAGGACCAAAATATTTGGGGTCACAAACAACACATCATTATCTTTTGCAAACCACATTCAGGACATTAAAAACAAATGTACGTCAAGACTTAACATGCTTAGGGTACTAACAGGCACAAACTTTGGACACCAGCAGGAAACAACATCGCTCATATACAAACAATATATTCGCTCAGTTATGAACTATGCTAGCCCATGCTGGGCACCCATTATCTCAAACACACACATAAACACCTTACAGACAATACAAAACAACGCACTTCGTATCATTACAGGATGTACTCAAACAACACCAATAGAACACCTGCACACAGAAACAAAAATACTGAAAGTTAGGGAGCATTTAAACATGAGGGGAACACAATTCATGCAGCAACGACAACTAACCCACAACACCCTTGCCACTACATGTACAATCATGCACCAACACCTCGCACCATTAAGGTAACACCAGAGACACATTATAACCAAATACTCCATTCCATACCACGCCCCACAGACATCACACAGTACAGAAAGCACACACACACACACCTAACCCACAAAGCACTGACACGACTCGGCGAAGCTGCCACCCATTGACAAGTCAGAGACCAGCCTGAGTAGATCGGATCGAGTTAACTTAGCTGTCTTAGCACGATTCCGATGTGGACATCACCCTAACTTACAGAAATATAAACACATACTAGACAACTCTACAGACGACACCTGCCACCTGTGCCAGGATATACCACAAACAATTGAACACATTATGACAGACTGTACCGCTCTAGCACAACAACGAACACAACACAACATCACTAGTGTGCTGAACCTCTGGTCTACTCCGGAGAGGGCGATCGATTAACTGCGTGCCGCCGGCTTGCTCGATCAGGGTGGGCTGATCGGCTAACTAACAACAACAACAAAATAGTAGAAAGGACCCTGCCAGTGCCCAGAAAAGATGCCATAAGAGCCCAAAAATGTTGGTTCCAAAATAAGTGACGACTTTTCACTAACCTTACAATTATGAGATGTGTATATATATATACTTTAACTTAATATATACAAGCAATGCTGCATTAATTAGCTTAGTCATCATATCGCTTTGGGAGAACAGTGGCTCTTTCTCTTCTAGATTTTCTAACAGGGGAAAACCAACAAGCCGAAAATTATAAGTCTATTGTTTTAGCTTCGATTGTTGGAAAGCTTTCAGAATAAGTTGGTAGAGACAGGTAGTTGAGCAACTTGAAAGTAATTATCTTATTAAACAAAGTCAGCAAGGGTTTTATAGTAATAATCTTATTAAACAAAGTCAGCAAGGGTTTTGCAGCAATAAATTTTGACTAATTTATTAGAATTTTTCCATGACGTCATCGGTATTTATGATCGCGACAGGATGGTAGATACCATGGGCGTAGTCAGACATTCAAAAACTATACGCATGAGGTTGTGAAAATCGAAAATAAATCAAACATCACAAGAAAGTGTATTACGATTATATTTACTTGTAAATAAATAATAAAATAAATAGATAAATAAATAAATAAATACACAAATGAATATACAAACCAATACATAAATGAATGAAGCATAGAATACTGGCATCTCATCTCCCTCATGATCAACTCACTTGTTCGTAAGGTTACTTCTTGTAAAATACAGAACATAATTGAAAATTCGACACTTCTTCCTCAAGTATGAAGTAATTGCAAGAGTATTAATAGTAAATTCTACTGTCGAATTGAAAATAAATCAGTTGAATTTAAAATTTTAACAATGATTCTGAAATAAATATTAAAAGATGACTCGAATACAGTTTTAGGTATTGTGTAATTAATTATCAGTTATATAAAAAGCAATATACAATAATTAATATCAATATGCAGATCACAGTTAATTACAATATTTCACATGGATATTGATACTGTAGACACCAATCAACCAGGGAAGTACTCTGGAGGTGGACGTTAGACAAAGACAGGGAGTGCTGGAACTCCCTTTTTTTTCCTGTCACTGTCCTCCTTAGCTGACCTTTTTCCATGTCTACCCTGTGAATAGTCCAGCTTGCTCTCAAATACACACTTCTCTCTCTATTCTTCACTACACATATATGCATCTTACACACTACATAATCTTTTTAAAAGTAAAAAAAAAGACAGTGGCAGCAAATTCAAGAGCCTCGGGGTCCCCTGGAGAGGGGACCAGCAGCGGGGGTGGATCTGCTACTGCCTATTCGAAATGTTCTGGGCCTCTGCCTGATTCGCTTTTCAAAAACTTCTGCAACACTCGTTCCCTTTCCTCAAATTTTTAATCTGTTGAACAACATCTCTCCTCCTCTAAACCTCGCCTTCTCTTCCTCACTCACACTCAGGTGTGTGGGACAATTGACAGCGACCCCTTTTCTCTACCCTCTTACTTTTTCTATACTCAATTTCACTCTAAAGGTAAATTTGCGTATACTGTATATACGCAATGACCTAACTTGTTCTCGTATTCCTGAACTTGAATCCTCCGAATTCTATACCCTCTGGCTACGGCTTACATGCCAATCTCAAACTAAATACATCTGCGCTCTCTACCTTTCTTCTAATTCTATTGACTATCCAAAATTCTTTGACTACCTCACTCTCAAAGTGGAATACATTCTATCCCGCTCCCCCCTTGCTGAAATCTCCAATTTAGGAAATTTCAGTGTTCACCACCACCTTTGGCTTTCCTTCCATTTCACTGTCATCCCTGGTGAACTAGCTTACAATTTTTCTATCTTGAATGACCTAGAGCAGATTGTATAGCATCCTACTCGTATCATCGATCGCCTTGGAAATAGTCCCAACATTCTGGATTTATTTTTTACCTTTCATCCTTCTTACTGTGTCAAATTTTTTCTCCTTTGGGTTCCTCTGACCACAATCTTATATCTGTTTCCTGTCCTATCAGCCTGTCAAATCAGCCTTTGGATCCTTCCGAGAGGAGACGCCTTTGGCACTTTGGTGCAGCTGATTGTGAGGCCCTTAGGCAGTACTTCTCTGATTTCCCATGGAATGATTACTGCTTCCGTGGCCGGAGCTCTTCCGAGGTGGTGAACACAATACGGAGGCGATTCTTCCAGACATGGAGGCGTACATTCTACATTCTATTCTTACCAGAAATGTAAAAAAAAGACTTGGTTTAACTTTACTTGTTCTAATGCTATCATCAACAGAAGGCACGATCACCATCCAACTTCTGACTCCCACTTAGCTTATATTTCTGCCCGAAATCGTGCAGTCTGTTTTTCGACTCGCCAAAAATTTTGTCATCCGACAAAAATGTGAAAACCTATCCAATTTTAATCCTTCTCGCTCTCTGTGGCATTTTGCTAAGAACCTCTCCAACAACTTTACTTCCTCTTCTTTCCCTCCTCTTTTCCATTCCGACGGCTCAGTTGCCGTCTCTTCTCCTGACAAAGCTGACCTCTTCGTTCAAACTTTCCCCTCCAACTCAACCATGGACGATTCCGGCAGAGGCGGATAAAGACACCTCGGGGCTCCGGGGCAATGAAGAATATGGGGGGCCTTTTCTATAGCTTTTTATTAACAAAACATGTACATGTACACTGTACAGTACATAGTACATTTACACGAATTATATGTACGGTGCTCAGGCTAATTGAGAGACAAACTTAAAAGAACCTTAACATAGTGTATTTTGCCGTTTGCCAAAACCAAACAGTATTAAGCAAACTTTACTTTAGGGCCTATAAAACATTCTCAAGTTCTCAAGAACTTCAGAAAGATTGGAGGTCATAGACAGGGGGAAAGATGGATTGAGGTAGATTGTTTCAGAGTTGACCGGTTGAGGAGATGAAAGATTGAAAATACCAATTAACCCTTGCGTTAGAGAGTTGGACAGAAAAGGAATGAGAAAGTGTCGAAAGTCTGGTTCCGCGTGCTCTCCTTAAAGGAGGAGGCATGCAGTTAGAGAGTTCAGAAGAGCAGTGTTTGTTATAATAGCGATAGTAAAGGGAGAGTGAGGCAGCAACATTGCGGCGAAGAGAGAGGGATTAAAGATAGTCAGTAAGAGGCGAGGAATTGATGAGACGAAAAGCCTTTGATTCCACCCGGCCAAGTATGGCTGTGTGGGTTGAACCACCCCATACATGAGAAACATACTCCATACAAGGGCGGACAAGACCCCTGTACAGAGGAGCAACTGAGCCGGGGTGAAGAAACTGCGGAGGCGGTACAGCACACCTAACCTCTTGGAACCTGTTTTGGAAAGAGAATATATGTGATCTTTCCAGGAAAGATCACGAGAAAAGGAAATGTCAAGAATGTTAACAGAAGATAAAGGATTGAGTTGTGTATTGTTGAAAGTAGGGGGATAGTCGTGTGGAAGATTGTGATGAGTAGACAGCTGGAGGAACTGATTTTTTGAGGCATTGAAAGCCACAAGGTCTTCTCTGCCCCAATCAGAGATAGCAGAAAGATCAGAGGTCAGGTGCTCCATAACCGTCCTACGAGAATCATAGAGTGACTGTTGGGAGGGACGCTTTGGGAAGCGGGTGGAGAAGTGAGTTGTGGAATCACCGTTTTAATAGAATATATTTACATTTCCAAAAGGCGTTCGATAAAGTTCCACATAAACGATTATTACGAGTAGAAAAAAAAGGTCACGGCATGAGGGGGTCACGTTTTTAATTGGATGATAACACTGGTCAACACTCATTTTATTGCCAATCATATTAGAGTGATTTTGGGGTAACTTTGTGGTGCTGATTCCGAATATGACATTGGTTTTGCTAGATTGGCTCTAATTTATGAGATAATTGGTACCCCATTGAAACACGTAAAAATGCAAAAAATTTAATGTTCAGGCGGAACCTACTTACAAATCGCATTGAAATTGTCTCAAATCATACAAAAGTAAACACATGAAATACATAATGGCATTTTATTCGGTCTCACCATCTAGAATGTTCCGGTAGTTTCCCATATGCACGCGTTATGGTTACGTTTCCTATTAATTGAGGGTATTCATTATCTCAAGAACTAGAGCCAATTCGGAAAAACTACTTTCATTTTGGAATTCAGCAACCCCAAAATACCCTAAATTCGTACGAATTTCCTTGGCAACGAAAAAAAAAATGTTTTTTGTTGACCTGTGTAATTGATTCACTGACAGAAAACAAGGGGGTTGTAATAAACGGGAGTGAAGACGGGCTAATGAAACTAGCGGTATTCAGTAATACACGATTTCACACTAGGCTTCTTTAAATGAAAACTAAAACATAAACTGAAACTTTATCTGAAACAGTTTTTTAGTTTGAGCATTCACACACTGTTTTAACAATTTTGGAAACAGCGCCATTTTAAGGTGAATTAAAAAATGTTTAAGCAATATTTATAAGCTAATATTTAATTTTAATTTAGATATTACTAATTTCTTATATAGTATATTAAAAAAACTATAGCAAATTTAAGAACTCCAACTTTATTTTTTAAACTAAATAGGCTGATTCTTAATTTATAAAATAAATTAATATTAAAAAAAAATTATGCTTAGTCTTAATGGTTGAGGAATCGTACAAATTTAACCAGGAACTTAAGCAGGTTTAAATAAGTTATTTTACGAAATTAACAAATAGGCCTAAATCAATTGTAAAATAAAAAAAATTATGTATAGGCTAGGAGCAGAAACTAGGTTTACTGTGTTGCAGATTTGTGATTATACTGCTCCAACCAACTAGAATTGTGATTCCACAAAGCTGATGTGACTTTCTAATGCTACCCTTTGCTAATAATATCCAAATAGAAAAATAATTTCATATAACAGAACAGCCTTAATACTAACAAGACAATATTTCATGTGCTTGCCAATCTTTTAACTTTACTTTGGGAATGATTTTCTTATGACTTGATTGCACTCCTACATTCAAATTCAATTCTCAATTAGTTGGCACAAAATGGCCCAATTTGTAAGTGAAAAATCTTATTAATGATTAGCATTAACAATTTAGCATTTAGAGCTCAATACCTAACTTAACTTATTTAACTTACTTACTGATTAACCTTCCACTGTGAACTGCAATTCTCCACATACTGTAACTTGCGCCCATTACCATAATCTAAAAACACACTATTGGGCCCTCATCGTCATGCAGGTCATACCAATCTTAACTAGGCTGACCATACGTACCGTTTTGAACGGGACAGTACCGTTTTGTATGGGTTTTTGTATGGGTTCTGTCACTGAAGAATAATTGTAAGCTCAATATGTTTATGTACTTACTTTTTCATGAATACAGAATATTACATAACCCCCGTCCCTTTTTTGCCATCCCAATGTCCCGTTTTTGTCTCAAGGAAATATGGTCAGCCTAATCTTAACACTAATTGTAAGTATTGTCCATTCAGCTTTAACACTTTATGTACCAGAAACTCTTTTAGAATACTACACTGATTGAATAAACCTTATTTCTGCACATCAAGCCCTTGTGCTTAGTGTCTAGATAAATTAATTTTCTTTCATTGGACAACCAACAATTGAAACGTATTGTTCTACTTGCGGATACTCCAAAGAAACCTCCAGTGCTTTTGACTTTGGAACTTTGTACTTGTGCCAGCTTGCAATTTTTCCCAGTACCCACTAGGAATTCGTCCTGTCTGGATATTTCTCACTTGTCCATGGGTGGGCCCTTCTGTCCTCTACACCCATTCAAGCTGGAGTTACTGGCAAACCGACAAACTGTTCAGTGCCTCCACTGTTTCTGCCTTTAAATAAAATTAGATTATAAATATCTGTGCCCTGAAACAATTGCCCCACCATATTTTTACACAACATCCAAGTCTTGCCCTACACACAGCAGAGATATCTTTGATTTACAACAGCATGAAAATTTATCTGATCTTATCCTACAGGTCCATTTATATTCTACAGGGTGTTCGTTCGAAAAGTCCCGTCACCCCCTACAAAATATATATATTGTAATACCAATTTTATTTTTGTGTGATTAATTGAATTTATATGTGATTCATTAACATTTTTTTTCTTTTCCAGGTATTAGAGTTGTGTGAACAATGGCAGACCAGTCCACCTACACTCTGGAGGAAAGGATACTGATGAGCACATGGGCTCATGAAAGGTCACATACTGGCAAAACGATGCATGATATCCAGAATGATTTCAACACAAGATTCACTAAGGCTGTACCACCAAACAAGACGGTATTACGCTGGGAGAAAAAGCTGTTTGAAACCGGCTCCATCAAGGACAGACCACGGTCGGGAAGACCAACGCGAGCAGAACAATGTGAAGGTGTGATTGCATCGGTGGCTCGTTCACTGAAAAAAAATCACTTCGGAAAAAATCACTTCGGAAAAGATCACAAGAACTTGCAGCCCCCATGTCCACAATGAGAGATCACATGACAAAAGATCTTGGCATGAAACCCTACTGCCCGTCATTTGTTAATGAATTAAGCGATACAGACATGCACATGGAGGCGCATAATCCTTTGTTACGAAAATGATGGTGTGCACACACAGATATTCTTGATTAGTAACTGTAATTAATAATTGTATTTACTGTAATTAAAGTAATTGTTGTTAGTGACTTGTTTCTTAAATTACACCTACCACATATAAATACAATTAATCACACAAAAATAAAATTGGTATTACAATATGTACATTTTTGTAGGGGGTGACGGGACTTTTCGAACACCCTGTACTCTTGGTCTTAGCCAATATGAGAAATTTGGCAGAGATATACCAACTTCAATAGATTATAGTGACTCCAAATCTTATGTAAAATGAGATAAATGATACCCATGCTCATTTAGTCATGTCTTTTATCTAGAAGGGGACTCAACAAGATTGCAATTAACAATTTAGTTTGAAAGTAATGCATATCGGATCATCTCTGCTAAATTTCTCAGTTTGGACCTCAACACACAATCTGTTTTTACTTGGGTCGTAATTTCTCAAACCTTGTCTGCCCTTCCTCTGTGGGCCTAGTATTTATTTATTAACAACATTTATTGCCTACTTCAGAGATTTAATGAGTTTCACAATCATAATCGTTTACCAAACTTTACCATTTATCTAACCCACATCGAGTTTTACAGAAACCATACTGCCCAAGGTTATGTGGCAACTTTACATTGATCAGTTACATTACATTACATTTTATTTGGAAAACATGAAGATACTGGGGCCAATCGAGGTTATCCAAATCATGAGCTATATTTCATAATAATAAAATCTTGGGTTAATTCTTAGTTTAGAGGCGTTCTCCTTAATACGCAACACATATATATAAATGTATAAATATTATATCACTGGATAGGCAATAGTTTATTTATGAACAGTATGGGGTGGAAATTTTATAATTTTGTGTATTCTATAAATAAAAGAATTTATTTTAGATATTTTTGACACCCATCGTCTGTACGTTTCCGTCATTTTCTTATTGCCGCTGGGTCTCTATATAATCAAGGATATTATAATAAGTAAAGGGTTCTATTATTATTATTATTACTATTACTATTATTAATAATGTCTGGGTTAGATCGAATAATACCCCGGTTTAGGTCGAATAATGCCCGGGTTAGGTCGACCGATACTCGGGTTAGGTTAGGTTCTTTTTCCACCTCACAACGTTCATAAATAAATTATTTTCAATCCAATGGTGTAACTTTCTTATTATGCCCAAGAGTTATTCCATCAACCTCCAACAAGAAAAAGTTACGTACATCTAAATTGTCCAGACCTGAAAACATTTTGAACATCTTTATTATATCTCCCCTCATACAACGTCTCTTAAAACCAAACACACCTAGTTCCTTTAACCCTGTATTCCAATCTTCTTAGGTTAGAGATAAGCTTGGTTGCCCTACGTTGCACACCTTCAAGAATATCAATATCATGTCTAAGGTGAGGGGACCAAGTTTGAATGCAGTATTCTAAGTGATGCCTAACATAAGAATGATATAATTTACAGATGACTTCCTTACTCTTATAACTAACATTCCTCTTAATAATACCTAACATTTTATTCGCTTTATTTCTAGCCTCGAAGCACTGCTTAAGAAAATTTTAGATCACTACTAACTATGATGCCAAGATCTTTTTCCTGTCTAACATCTTCTAACCAGTTTCCTTGCATCTCATTATCTCATAACTAAAGTTCTCATTATTTTTACCAAAATGGATGACTTTGCATTTTTGAACATTGAATTTTATCTGCCATTTACTAGCCCAAGCAACTAATCTATCGAGATCTTTTTGCAGTTTATAAGAATTTTCTATATTTGTAACTGGAGCAACTACTTTTGTATCATCTGCAAATTTAGAAACTTTACTACCAACTCCCTTCTTTAAATCATTTAAAATAAAGAGTAATGGACCTAAAACTATCCCTGTGGTACCCCACTTTTCACTTTCTGCCACCCAGATTCATGATCATTTAGAATTACTCTCTGTTCCCTGTCTTCTAACCATTTTTCTACCCAATTTAAAACTGACCCCAATATCCCATGAACTTTTAATTTATACAGAAGTCTCCTATGTGGAACCTTGTCAAATGCCTTACTAAAATCCAAATAAATAACATCTACATCATTTCCATTATCTACTTGTTCAGTTACAAACTCTAGAAAGTCTAAATCAGGAGTGTCCAACCTTGTTTTCATGAAGGGCCATATTTCAATTAATGACCCAAATCGAGGGCCAGTGTGCAAATTTTAGATAAAATTTTATTTTAAAATTAAATTTTATCGAAATAAAATATGACATTAGATAATGAATTTTCAGTATCCTCCAGCCGGTCCTGATACAAATCTTTGGTGGGCCGGCCACGGGCCGTATGTTGGACAAGCCTGGTCTAAGTGATTAGATAAACAAGACCTTCCTCATCTAAATTCAAGTTGGTAACTCGAAATAAGATTAAAATTTTCTAAATGATCTTGAATATTATTCTTTATAATTCTTTCTAGTATCGTATCTTCCCTAACAGTGATGTTAAACTAACAGGCCTATAATTTCCTACCTCCTTTTTGCTACTTCATACTTCATACTTCAGCTCCCAGGTAGGCTAGTTACCATGTCAGTGGAACCAGCCTCCTTCGCCACTCCGCCCTGTCCAGCAGCACTCCCGTTTCCCCGAGCTCTTGCATGCTGGGCAAGTCATATCTTCGTCCCTCCATCTCCTTCTCGATCTCCCCCGCGGTCTTCTGCCATTCCCTGGTCTCTACTCCCAGCACCTCCTCGCAGTTTTCCCCTCCTCTATTCTCTCCAAGTGGCCCAGCCATCTCAATTTGGCAGCGTCGATTTTTCTCAAAATCGGCGTTACTCCCACATTGGCTCTTATTTCTTCATTTCTAATCCTATCTCTTCGCGTCTTTCTCAGAATAGAATAGTCCTCAGCGGTCTCATTTCTGCCGCCTGAATTCTACTTCGATCCGCCATGCGCATTGCGCATTTTCCAGTGTTCCGACCCATAAATCAGTATTGGTGTTAAAACTGTTTCGAAGATTATTTTCTTAGTCCCAAGGGGCATATGTTCATCTCTCAGTAGCGGGTATAACATTCCAACATTTTTACTACACTTTGCAATTCTTTCAGTTATTTCTTGCATATTACCACTTCTTTAGTAAAACATACTCCCTAAATATTTAAATTTTTCAACATTTCTTATTTCCTTATCTCCTATTTGAACTCCAAATTCTCCTTCTTCTCTTCGACATACACTTAATATTTCTGTCTTTTCTACATTCATTTCCATACCCCCCTCCTGAAAACATTCATTCCAATCAATTAAAGCTTGTTCTGTATCTTCTCTCTCTGTCGTCCAGAATGCTATGTCATCCCCATATGCCATTATTCCATTATTATTATTCATTTCATGACGTCGCTTGAAACTTGCAATGACTGTGTCCATGTAGGCTATAAACAGGAGTGGTGATATAACTGCCCTGCTTCACCCCTGTTCTAACTTCAAACCACTCATCATTTTTGTGTCCAGTCCTTACTTTGCATTCACTAACGTGATACAAACTTTTCAAAGCCCTAAGAAGTGTCCCCCTTACCCTTCTCCTCTAAACATCTCCACATTCTTCCCCTGGGCACTGTATCGAATGCTTTTTTAAGATCTATGAATATTACATAGATGTTAGTATTAAATTCCCACGCCTTTTCTATAACAGAACTGAGACCAAAAATAAGATCTACCGTACTTCTATCTTTTCGATAACCATGCTGTTCCTCTCCCAACCTTGCTTCAATTATTTGCCTTGCTCTTTTTTCTATTATTCTTTCGTAAAGTTTTGTTATATGATTAATAAGCGATAGTCCCCTATAATTCTCACATCTATCAGTCACCCTTTCCTTTATATATTGGAACGATGATTGTTTTTCCCCAATCACCGGGGACTTGACCTTCTCTCCAATATTTATTCAACAGGTTTCGAATTTTTTTCTTTCATGGCTTCGCCTCCCTCCTTTATAAGTTCAATCGGAAACTCATCCACTCCCGTTGACTTTCCATTCTTCATTTTATTAACAGCCTCTTCCATTTCTTCTCTGGTAATAATTACCTGTTCTGCTAATTCCTGGTATATTCCATCCGCTTCCTCCACTTCTTCTTCTGGATCTTCATTCAATAGATCATTAAAATAATCTGACCATCGTCTATTAATTGCTTCAGGTTCCACTATCACATTTCCTGCTTCATTTTTAATACTGTATACTTTTTATTTTCCTTCCTATAAGATTTTGCAAGGCCATAAATAAATTTTTTGTTTCCTTTCTCATCCTCTCTTAACTTTTCTCCCAATTTCCTCATTGCCATTTGTTTTGCTCTTTTCTTCTCCCTCTCAGCTTCATTTCTTGCTTACACATATTCTCGTCTTGATTCCTGTGTACGTTGCCTCAACCACTTCCTATGTTTTATAGTTTTTTGTTTTACTGCGCCTTTCACTATAGCTGTCCACCATGGTGTATGTCTTCTTCTTCCTCGCCCCACCCACTCAGTTCCCAAAGTCTCCTCCGCAACCCTCTTAGCACAATCTCTCACGGTTTCCCATTCATTGTTTTCCTCCGTCTCAGCTATATTTCTTTCAATTTCCTCTCTGAACCTGACTCTAATGCTCTCATCCTGCAGTTCCTTTGTCTTAATTACCTTCTTCTTCTCCACTTTTGTTGCTACTATTTTCTGCATTTTCAAATCTGCTATCAGTAACCTGTGGTCGGAGTCTAACCAGGGCCGTTTCTAGCCATTAGGGGGCCCTAAACAGTATACCCATTTGAGGCCCCACCCCTCCATCCACCAACTCACGCCTTACTACATCACCTCAGCACACACATACAAAAAATGACTATGTTAATAAAAAACAATTATGAAACAATTTTACTGAAACATTTATGTCCAAAACAACAAATATGTACTTTCAGAAAACAAACAGAAAAAATACTCTTCATGAAATTCCTGAAAATTAGCTTATACATTATTTAGAATAAATGACACAGAACTATGTATAAAAAAATAATGCAATTATCAACTACCAAACAATTACTAACTCTACGATACAATCATGTAATAGCTAACAGTTATACAGAACAGTTTGTATCTTCAAAATTTTTGCCTCCTAGATTTTTTCTGAGGCGATCCTGCCCCATTGATGATCTGAGGTAGTTCTTGATTAACTTCATCTTAGGGAAGCTCCTCTCGGCTGACGCTGCTGTCACAGGTAGAGTGCAGGCAATTCTTAGTGCAACCCAGAGATTGGGGTATAGTTCCTCCAGTTGCTTCTGATGAATGAAGGAGAGAAGCTCCAATGCAGTCATGTTGTGTGAAGGTAAAGTCGGAAAGTTCTTAATTTCGAGGGCCAGTTCTCTCCATCAATGTCAGAGTCAGCTCCAGAGCTCAGTATCTTAGAGAGCTTTTCACACTTGCAGGACAAGTCTTCCTTGTTCATTGTGGTTAACTTTAGGAGAACCCCAAATATGTCCCTCACATCATCTAATGTTTTGAATCTCTCATTTATTGACCCGATGGCACAATCCACCACCACATTTAAAAATTTGACTTCCAGCCTCTTTAAGGCTTCTGTAAATGGTTCGTCAGGAGCTTCGTAAGCAAAGTGCTTTTTTGTGGATCTGAGCCTCTTCTCCTTCAGCACAGCCTCCACATTCATTTCCTCACATATGTCCCTAGCTACGACTTGTGCTGCAACAAAACCTGTTTCTGTAGCTGGTGAGTGAGTCTTTTGTTTTTGTGAGGAGGTTGACTGCCACATCAAACTGCATTGTAGGAGACTGCAGAAGTTTGCTCACATGGTTAACTGCATGAAGAATGTCATACCATACTACTGTGCAAATCTGAAAGCGATAAGACCCTACCTCCTCTGCAAGTGCTTGTGCTCCAGTCCTGGGTATGGCATCTGTGGCATTGTTTCTGACTTCCAACAGGGCCTCTCTGATGTTGTGGCTCTGGTATCGCACAGCCTCAATGCTCTTAAGCCGGCTCTCCCATCTGGTTTCACTCCAAGACTTGAGTGTTATGTTCACGTGCTTCTTTAGGATTGTTCATCTCTGTGTAGCTGCTGCAAAAAGGCTGTACAATTTTTGTACGTTGCCAAAGAAGCTGATGGCATCTGTGGAAGCTTTAGCTGCATCAGCCACTACAAGATTCAGAGTGTGAGCCCCACATGGAACATAGAGTGCACGACAGTTCTTCTCTAATAACCTTGCCTGAACACCTTTGTTCTTGCCCTTCATGTTCGCTCCGTTGTCATATGACTGTCCTCCGCAGTCATCAAAGTGAATATTCAGTTCATCTAGTCTCTTCAGAATCAGAACTGATAAACCTAGGCCTGTACTTTCTGAAGCCTCAAGAAAGCCCAAGAAGTATTCTTTTATTTCTGGTACTTCACCCATTTTAACAGTTCTGATAATAATCGACATCTGTTCTTGGTGGCTTATGTCTGGAGTGCAGTCTAAAATCAGTGAGTAATATTTAGCTTGTTTTATTTCTGCAACAATGGCATCCAAGATCTTCTCACTAATGGACCCAATGAGCTCATTTTGAATGATGTTTCCTAGGTAACTTGAATGACTATATTGACCACTTTCGACTCTGCTGATGTGTTGTTTCACCACTGGATCAAATTTGGCAAGCAGCTCAACCTCCTTCAAGAAGTTGCCATTGTCTCGATTGTACAATGTAGAGGAAGACCCCCTGAAAGCAGGGTTTCTCTCTGCCAGTGATTAGATTATACTTACAAGACGTGTGAGAACATCTCGCCAGCGTCTTTGCTCTACCTCCATTAATGACATCTCAGTTTGGTCAATGGTCCTCCCAGTTTTTAGCCGCAGTTCCAGATCCTTCCATGTTGCCAGCCATGTTATCTGCATGTTCTGAACTATTTTCATGGCCTTTCAGAAGCGAACCAACGTTTATCCAGTCTGAAAGTCCATCCGTAATTAGTTTGTACGACTTCCTTGAAAACACCTTGCAGCAGAAGCAATAAAGAGCATCATTCCTTCTAGAGTACATCAGCCAGCTTCGCTTTATTTTTTCCCCATTAATTAATGTTCTGTACATGTAATGGTGATGAAAGCTTCTACCGTCCTCTCTTTTAGGGAATGTGAAAGCTGGACTGATTTGAAATGGTCCTCGAGACACCAGATCTGTCTTCAAGGCATCTGACAGGACAACTGGCCAGTCATACGGATCAAGCGGTGGAGCAGAGCTTGGTTCTTGTTGCTCAGTAGAAATGCCTGTGTGTGGTGTTTGAAGCTGAACAGAAGATGGGCCACTTGTTGGTTCATCAGGCTCTACTTCTACTGGTGTTTGAGGTTGCATAGAGGATGGTCCTGCTGTTGGCTCATGATGCTCATCAGGCTTTGCTGAGGATGGCTTTTCCAAATATTTCAGTAGTGTTCCTGAGAAGAACATAACATTACATATTCTGTTAATTTTTGCTAAAATACTCTTTCTTATCTTGTTTGATAATTGATCTGTGTGAACAGAATTTGAGGTGATGTGATCCATTAAATTTCACACTTTGAAATATTATAAATATTATAGAGACTAGCTTACTCTACACGATTCCTGAGCACTTGCCTAGTTTGATGGTCTACCTAACCTAGTTGCCTGAACTGTAATCATAAGAATATACAAGTGGCACATCTCACCTGTGCTACTGGAAAGCTTCTCCTCCTCTATTTTCTTCTTTTTCCGTTTTTCAGCTCCTGATGGATAATGTCGTTTCATTTTCCAAGATGCACGAAGTCACATCTAGTTAACCACAACTAATCTGCTAAATAATAATAATCATGATAATAATGATGATGATAATAATAATAATAATAACAATAATATCAATAATAACTTCAGCTATATTCCTATTCTTGCCCACTGAGCTATGACCTGGGAGCCTGTCTAGGGGCCCCCCTAGTAGCAGCGGGGCCCTAAGCGGCCGCTTAGTCTGCTTATGCCAGGAAACGGCCCTGAGTCTAACGTAACCCCAGGTATCACCTTGACGTTTCCAACATTTTCGTAAATGAGTACTACTAGGGGCACTCAATATATTTTGTCCCACCCTTTTTTCTTGGCTAAATAATAGGCCGTGGGGCTGAAATGTCTTTTGGACCGTAAGTTTGAATTTTCTGCGCTTCACATAACCGGATTTTTTCCAGTTTGAACCTCTCCTCCTTGTATAAAACCGCTTTTAAACGCCCTTGTATAAAACCGATGGTGAACGCAGTTCCGAAAATGGCGTCTGAAAGTGATGTGCGTCGTAAACAGAGCTGTTATCGAGTTCTTAACCGCAGAGAAGGAAACAGTTGGAAATATTCACAAACGTCTACAAAACGTTTTACGGAGATGCTGTTGTTGATCGAAGCACAGTTGGACGCTGGTCTAAACGTGTGAGATCATCGGAGAGAGGGAGAGCCAGCCGATGATGAGCCACGCAGCGGTCGCCCGGCATCGGCTGTGACATCTCACACCGTGCAACATGCTCACAGCATCATTCGATCAAATCGGCGCGTCACATACAAGAAGCTATCACTGGAGCTAGGAATTAGTGAAGGAAGTGTGAATACGATAATTCAGCAAATGGGATACTCAAAAGTGTGTTCACGGTTTGTTCCTCGCCAACTGACCCAAAGAAACCCAAAACCCAAAGAAAAGAAATTGCTTCTGAGTCGTTGGTTCGATACGAGACAGAAGGGGGTGACTTCCTTTCACGAATTGTGACTGGGGATGAGACTTGAGTGCACACTTTGAACCTGAAACAAAACGCCAATCCATGTTGTGGCATCACGCAGACTCCCCACGCAAGAAAAAGTTCAAAATGGCTCTCTCTGCAGGAAAGGTTATGGCCACCATCTTCTGGGACATGAAAGAGTTGATTCTGGTGAACATTATGAAGAAAGGACAAACTATCAACTCAGAGGCATATATTGCTACCCTACAGAGACTCCAGAGACGTATAAAGCGTGTTTGACCGGAGAGAAAACTGGAAGACGTCCTTCTTTTGCACGATAACGCAAGACCACACAACAGTTTGCAAACAAGAGAGGCCATCACAAAAATGCGCTTGACTGTGTTACCCCACCCTCCATACAGCCCAGACCTGGCATCTTCAGACTTCCATTTGTTTGGGCCAATGAAGGATGCTATTAGTGGAAGAACGTTTCAGAATGACGATGAAGTTGTTGAGGAGGTTAAGAGGTGGCTCCAGCGGAACCCAGCGGACTTTTACCAGCAAGAAATAAAGGCCCTTGTTTCGAGGTGGACGAAAGCCGTAGAAAAGGATGGAGATTATGTGGAAAAATAAAAACTTGTAAAAAAGGTATGTAACTACTTGTGTACAAAATTTCTGGAACTTACAAGGAAACTTGGAAAGAAAAAAAAAAGGTGGGGCAAAATATATTGAGTGGCCCTCGTACATTTGCTTTTCCATTCATCTGGTACCTCTACATAATTAATAAACCTAGCAAACAAAATAGTTAGTGCATCACATAAGCTCTCTGTTTAATAGGAAAATCTATAGTTAAACGTAGTCAAGGTAACTCCTCCCTCTTTCTGCAATGCGTATCCATGCATTTTTCACTACAGGAGAAACGACGTATACTTCAAACTTTTTCTGTGGACCCCCTGGAAAGCACCCCTAGGAAGTCTTCGGAATCCCGATTGCGAAACACTGTTGTAATGCATAACTGGGTATACCATATAAGTGTATGTATGGTACGAATGAAATCTAAGGCTATTATTTTCATTATACTTTTTCCTACTTTCCTATAATTATCCTTTGCAACAGTATCTTTCTGCCAGTAATAGCTGGCGAAGGAGAGGGAGCCTTGTCTTTTCTATACTTTGCTACTACTACTTTCCCATTGTGAAAGCTTTACACGTTTATAAGTGTAAATACGGTATGAGAGTTTTCAATATACACTTTATTTACTCTTTACTGACTTTTTATTTATACCGAAACAATTTAGACAAACGGGGTAATGCGAGCGCGGAATTTGCGTTAACATTTAGCCGGAGAGAGAGACGAAATTAATTACTTCAAATAAACACCGACATCCTAAGAACAAACACCTTACGGGAACGCCCGTCCGACCACTGACGCTTTTGGACATTCTGAATCGGCACATTGGGCACATCTGTTGCCAGTTTGTATTTTTATATTTTTAATTTCACAAACCATAATTAAATTTCTTATTTAACATTATTGAATTCTTATAAACAAAACCTTTAATTCTTATTAGACATTATTATCTTATCTTTATTAAAAACCAATACACTACACCTCTACTCCTTCCCTGGCCTAACCTAGAGCAAATCTAAGAATCTTTGTTAGCCCGTAACTTCGTAACTGTAATTTATCAATAAAAACTTATTTTTGGTGTAGTGATTAGCATCGCTGACTACAAATCCACCGGCCCCGGGTTCGATTCTCGGCGAAAGCAGGCGGCGCGCAGCTTACCCAGCTGTTCATCGTTCCAGAAAAAATAGGTTACTAGATAAATGGGTACCCTGGGTGGTCTAGTGGTTAATACGCTTGGCTGCTGATCGAGAGGTCGTGAGATCGAATCCGGGCGAAGACTTTGCAATTTCTGACCACCCGTGGTGGTTCGTGGTTCGGATTCCACGTCCAAGGTGGAGCAACAAGCTTGACCTTCGTCAGAATGAACAATTTGGGCGGAAGCAAAACCAAGGTTAACCAAGGTTAATAATGTTTTGCTCAAACCTTTAGCACAAATCCCGTACATCTTTAGGGTAATAAGCCAGAAAAATAACGAAATAGAGAGCCGAAATACTATGGGAATGCACAGGAAAGAACTATAAATTAATTCATTTCTAAAAGTAGTGAAATTCCACCTTCCAGTACATTATCAACTTATTGAACATGTTTTAATCTAACTATAGCCTTTCATTCGATATTTCGTCACACAACATTATTCGTACAGAAATACTGCTTCCCAGTTGGTCTAGCATCTTTCGTTAAAACTAAACCCTTCCGTAGAAATTAAATTACAACGATACTCTCTCTCAGGAGAAGTACTTTGCTTCTGCAAATCGGGACGGGAGGAAGGTAAGGTGCTTACCTGGGCGGGGAACGGCGCACTTAAGGAAGGAGGTAGAGAAGCTGCGCATGGCTAGTCGGAGGACTGCGATCGTTGTCCACACTGGTGGCAACGACCTGTTCCTCAAAGGCAGTAGGGTAGGTCTTACAGAAGGGATCATCACCGAGATCGTGTCTCTTGCGGATGATCTAAAACTGAAGACAGACAGGGGAATGTTGATGGGTATTTTACCGCGGATGAATGCCAGTGACCACGCGCTCAGTAAGGTCATTGGCATCAACGAGAGGGTGCAAGACTTGTGCGTCCCGCTGGGCCTGATGTTTATTGACCCGATCGACGCATTTTCGGGTAGGTGGGACCTTTACCAGAGGGATGGTGTCCACCTCAATGACAAGGGTAAAGGTGTGCCAGGCGCGCTGCTCGACCGGCACCTATACAGAATGGTGAGGTCGAGCCCGGGGAGAGATGACGGGCCCCCACCGGGGAGAGATGATGTTGAACCAGTGGCGGACGTACTTTCAACTGAAGGGTGCGTCCAGGTACAGGTGGGTGACCCTCCTTCCACGTTGGAGGGGGCTCAGGTTCCTGCAGAAGTTCTGGTCGCCCACCCTCAGGAAAGATATTGAGGCTGGAGCGAGTGCAGGCGAGGGCCACAAAGTTAATCCCTTCCGTTAGGGATATGGGCTACAATCGACGGTTACGCACCCTGAACTTGTTTTCGCTGGAAACTCGGAGGCTGCGCGGTCAACTCATCGAGGTTTTCAAGTTCTTACACGGGTTCAACGATGTCGATTTTAGTAGCATGTTTAGTTTAAATGATAACCCAACTCGCAACAGTGGTTGGAAGTTGGATTTGAAACGGTTTAGGACTAGTGTGTGTGGGAATTACTTTACGTATAAGATCTGTGACACGTGGAACAGGTTACCTTCAGAAGTTGTGAACAGTTCCTCTGTGGATCATTTCAAGAAAAGGTTAGACCAAATCTTGCACACTATTTGAGTGTGTAGAAAATTTTCAGTGGCACCCGTTGCCATTGGTACCTCCTTGGTATGGGCCGCAAGGCCTTTTGAGGTGTCTCTCTCTCTCTCTCTCTCTCTCTCTCTTCTCTCTCTCTCTCTCTCTCTCTCTCTCTCTCTTTTTAAACTAGGACCCCCCAAACCAGCAATTGATCCTGCTCCCCAAACAGTTAAACCTACTCCCCCAGCAGTTAGTCCCCCTCCCCCAGCATTAGTCCCCCTCCCCCAGCAGTTAGTCCCCCTCCCCCAGCAGTAGTCCCCTCCAACAGCCGGTAGTCCCCCTCCAACAGCAGGTAGTCCCCCTCCAACAGCAGGTAGTGACTCTCCTTCCACGTTGAAGGGGGCTCAGGCTCCTGCGGAGATTGTCCCCTCGTTAGTGAGGGACTCTTCAACTCCCGACAGCCCTGGCTGTTCGGGAAACGGGTCGTGCTAGGGGGCGGTCAGAATAGGGGAAGCTCCCTCCGTGCAATGCTTTTTAATGCTAGGTCGATCAGGAACAAGTTTTGCGAGCTATGGGCGCTCTTAGCATCAGAATACCAGGATATCGTTGCTATCACCGAGTCCTGGATTCATACTGATCGTAGGGACTACGTTGGGGAGTTCGAAATTCCCGGGTATAGAATGTTTCGCAAAGACCGCACTCGTGGGGAGGGGGGTGGGGTACTAATATACGTCAGAGACACGTTGAGTCCGGTTGACTGCCAGTTCCGGTCGGAACGGGAGCTGCTTGGCGTCGATCTGAACGTGGGAGGGACGAACTATAGGTTAATCTTGGTGTACAGACCTCCGCATCTCCTCCTCGAGGAGGATACAGCCCTGTACACCGAACTCAGTAGCCTGCTAGGGGATAGGGTGTGTGTAGTTTTAGGAGACTTCAACTGTCGCGGCATAAAGTGGGAAAACAGGACTGCCGATGCTGAAGGGAGGAGGCTAGTTGACTTTGCTGATGAGAACTTCCTCACTCAGTGGGTCAACGAGCCTACACGAGGCGAAAGCGTTCTAGACTTAGTATTCACGACCGAAGACAACCTCGTCACTGGCCTCACCGTTGACGAATCATTGGGCGGGAGTGATCACGGTCTTATTAGGTTCCTTGTGTGGCGTCCCTCGGGTGAAGCGTAGTAACTCGAGAGGCAGTAAGCTCGATCTCCGGCGGGCGAACTTTGTTAGCCTCAGGGATAGCGTAGGAGAGATGGGGTTAGAGGTTGGCGGCGATGTTGAGGGAGTGTGGAGTGCATTCCGGGACGAGTTTATGGTGCTGCAGTCTGCTGCCATACCCTCAAAACCGGTCACCCCTGCTTCAACGCAGCCTAAGTGGTTCAATCGTGACATCGCTTCGGCTATCCGAAATAGGAAAGTAGCGTATAGGAGGGCGAAGGCCAATCGTTCCCACGAGAACACTGAAGCGTATGTCCGCCTGTGTAGGGAAGTGAAGGCGAAGGTTAGGCTAGCGAAACGTAACGAAGAACTACGGGTGGCAAGCCTCTGCAAGGGGAACCCTAAGGAATTCTTCAGTTATGTTAATAGTAGAAAGCCCATTGGCGGACATCGCTAATGTGCTTAATGAGTACTTTGCGGGAGTGTTCACCAGGGAGGATACCCGCGTCATCCCCGAGCCAGGCGTGAGGCACGAAGGTGCTGGCCTGGATAGTGTTAGGTGTACCGCGACAGTCGTTGCCGATAGAATAGACAAACTGAGCGCGTTTAAGGCTCCTGGGCCAGACCAGTTTCTCCCCAGAGTGTTGCGAGAAGTGCGCGACAAGGTGGCTCCCCACCTGGCTACAGTCTTCAACAAATCGTTGAAGATGGGCCAGGTGCCTGGTGACTGGAGGGAAGCCAACGTGACCCCTATCTTTAAGAAAGGGGATCACGAAAGTCCAGGGAACTATCGTCCCATTAGTCTCACTTCAGTTGTAGGTAAATTATTAGAAGGGATAATAGCTGATAGGATCGTTGACCATTTGGATTCCTACAAGCTGCTTGGGGACTCCCAACATGGGTTTAGACGGCATAGGTCGTGTCTCACCAACTTGCTCGAGTTTTTCCACGTCATGTTGAGTGAGTACGATAAGAGTAGGGCGATTGATATACTTTATCTCGACTTTCAGAAAGCCTTTGATAAGGTACCTCACCGCCGGCTAATGGCGAAAGTGCGCGCGCTGGGTATCGGTGGGGAAATAGGTAGGTGGATTGAAAACTGGCTGAGGAATAGGCGGCAGAGGGTGGTAATTAAAGGGGCTAGTTCGGGTTGGGCCTCGGTCACTAGTGGGGTTCCTCAAGGTTCCGTTTTGGGGCCACTGTTGTTTATCATTTACATAAATGATATCGACGGTGGCATCGTCAGTCGGATCGCCAAATTCGCTGATGACACCAAGCTTGGGGCCAATGTTGGGACGCCCGAAGCGATCGACGAACTGCGTGCGGACCTAGGTAGGATAGGAGAGTGGTCCGAAAAATGGCAAATGCCGTTTAACTTGGGTAAATGCAAAGTGATGCACATTGGCTACGCCAATCCCAAGTCGGACTACTCGATGTTGGGTAGTAATATCGAGGTGACTGATTTAGAAAAGGACTTGGGTGTGCTAATTAGCAGCGACCTTAAGTTTACGAAACAGTGTGTAGAGGTAGAAAAGAAAGCCCAGAAACTATTGGGTTATATCAGGAGGCAATTTCAGTTTCGGAACAAGGAGATTGTGCTCTCACTGTACAATTCCCTTGTTCGGCCGCACCTGGAGTATGCTGTGCAGTTCTGGTCGCCCACCCTCAGGAAAGATATTGAGAGGCTGGAGCGAGTGCAGGCGAGGGCCACAAAGTTAATCCCTTCCGTTAGGCATATGGGCTACAATCGACGGTTACGCACCCTGAACTTGTTTTCGCTGGAAACTCGGAGGCTGCGCGGTCAACTGATCGAGGTTTTCAAGCTCTTACGCGGGTTGAACGATGTCGATTTTAGAAGTATGTTTAGTTTAAATGATAACCCAACTCGCAACAATGGTTGGAAGCTGGATTTGAAATGGTTTAGGACTAGTGTGTGTGGGAATTACTTTACGTATAAGATCTGTGACACATGGAACAGGTTACCTTCGGAAGTTGTGAACAGTTCCTCTGTGGATCAGTTCAAGAAAAGGTTAGACCAAATCTTGCACACTATTTGAGTGTGTAGAAAATTTTCCCTGGCACCCGTTGCCATTGGTACCTCCTCGGTATGGGCCGCAAGGCCTTTTGAGGTACTTCTTTTCCTTGTAACTCCTTGTATCTCTCTCTCTCTCTCTCTCTCTCTCTCTTCTCTCTCTCTCTCTCTCGTCGTTTCAAAGTATGCCCTTAACAGCTGAAAAATATTGTGCCATATTACGGCTTACATTGAAATTACATATTTTATTAAGTTGACTAAACACCGTTTAATAAATTGCATATTTACTTGCATAAATAATAATTTAAGGGGGAGTCGAAACATATCAAAAATCGAGTTTCTCCAATTCCACAGTATGCACGTAGTTGGAAATGATGATCTCAACATCTTGTAAAAAAAATGAGTATATGCGACTCCCTTTACCCCTTCCATAGCATCCCCCCATTTTACTCTCTCCACAGATATAAACCCCAAATGTGACAATTAGGGTTTCTCATTTCCCGGCCTTTTGCTTATCCCGGGATTCCGGGATAAAAATGATTCCCTTCCCGGGATCCCGGGAAATCCCGGGATATAATTAATTATATTTAAAATATATTATAAAATAAATTAACCTAGAAAAGAGGGGGTATAATTATTTTTTATTTTATTTTATAGTCATTTAATAAGTTCTGCAATCTCCATGATGGGCAAAATAAAATAATATTGCTGTGAAAAATATGTATTAAAAAAAATACTTTTGAATTACATAGAAAATTTTCACAAATAAAAAAATTGCTCCGTTTCATTGAAAACTTAATGAATACAACGAAAAAAAAATTGCCTTTGAATTGCTTAGAAATTTAAAGAAAAAATAAAAATGACCTTCAAATTGCAAAGAACTTCAATGAATTCAACCAAAAAAATTATCACTGTGAATTTTTATAGTACGATTTAAAAAACAAAGATGGTCAATACTTCGATCACTCAATCTTGTTCTCATTTTAGTCACGAAAAGTCCTGCTGCTGAGAATGCCCTTTCCGATTCTATTGACGTGGGTGGAATCGTCTTTAATGCATTCAAGAGAAGAGAGATGTTCTGCGTTTTTTCGCCCGTAGCCTCGAAAATCTCTAGTTCCTTTTTAAGGTGCTTTGCAGCACTTGCTTTGCTGTCTAGTGTTCTTGATTTCTCTACCTCGGCTGCTTTAATAGCTGCATCAAGCCTTTCAGCTAGAGTCATCGAAGATGACTGAGGGACAGCTGATTCTTGCACATCATTATCTTCATCTGTCTCACTAGAGGTAGAATCAGCAGGTACTCCAAAAAGGCGATCTAACATCTGCTTTGCTGATGAAATTAACATAGACTTGGTTGGTAAGGCTGGCAAACTTCTGTCACTTGCGAAAGTTGCGACCTTTTTATAATTCTTTCCACTATTGAGGTATTGTATGAGGCCAGTCAAGTTCTCATTTCTTCTCTCTGTTATGCGTCGAATGAACGACTCCTTTAGTTTTTTTGAAAAAGGTGTGTTTAGTTGATTTAGTTCGTTCAAAATGAAAGAAAAAAACACTTCTGATGAAAGTAAAGTCGATTCTCTGTTGCCCAGCTTTTCTGCTCCAACTTTTAATGGCTCCAGCGATGCCACAATGTCACGAATTACAGCAACTTCTTGTTTGTCAAGGTCAAAATTGTCCATATCTTTATTGCAGTCGATGAGAGCTTTCGATACGGATGACCTTATTTTGATAAATCGCTCCAGCATGGCTAAAAGACTATTCCATCTGGTTTTGGAATCCAGCAATAGATGGAAACTTTTTCCTTTTCCTGTTGAACATATCCTTGTAAGATGTTATTCTTTAAAGGTGATTTGCGAAATTTTTTTGCTATTTTTCTGACTTTATTGATGATTTGAGACACGTTGATTTCTTTACCTACAGTGTCGTGCGATCCAAATGAAATATCTATCTCGAACGGATCCTCATCAAAGCGCTCACACAAAACACTTTCAAAATCAATACTATGATTGAAATCTTCTCCATCTTCATCTATGTTGTCATTATGTTCGTCATCTTCAGTTTGAATTTCTTCAGAAAGAGTGATTGCAATATCCCGGGATTTCCCGGGACAGGGAGAATTTCCCGGGAAATTTAAATTAGCTAAAAATCTACCGGGATCCCGGGATCCCGGTAAAGAAACCCTAGTGACAATCATGTATTATATTAAGTTTTATTAAGTAGATTAGATTAATTTGGATAGATTATTTAGATAGAGTTTTAGATAGATTGAATAGATTACATAGATTAATTTAGATAGATTAGATGAATTATATAAATTATTGTCACGTTTTTTTGTTTAGTTTCAGATTGTTATTTTCAGATTGTTTATGATTGAATGAGCTATGATTTAATTCCGAATGAGTTATATTAAATTCAGATTGAATGATTCAATTGCTAGAATTTAACAATTAGTTTCTTGTTATTAATGCTACTAGGCCTAAATAAGTTAAATCATGGCGATAAGAAGCAAAACACACAATTCAACATTTGGTCGCCCTGCAGAATTTCCACCTTCAATGATTCCTTCAAAGGCTGACGTATTTAGGCATTATTTATTGGTAAGAAAACGAGAAGAACTGATTTCGAAAGGTTCTAGAACAGCAAAAGAATGTTACAGAATTGTCACTAAAGACGTGGAAGCCATTTGGGAGAAGTTTTCCTTTCCACATATAGGATTTGAAGGAACAGCTATAAAAGTTGAACGATTGATAGAATCTGCAGCAAAGCTAAATAAAGTACCATTAAAACAAAGAAACAACAGTTTTCAACAGAAGGTGGAGACATTCGATGAAATGTTTGATATTTGCACTTGTACTTGTTACGATAAGAAAAATCAGTCGAACGGATTGCAGATGTGATATTAGAGTTCCAGTGATTGAGTGGGAGTCTTTTGTGGGGTAGAAACAAAGAAAAAACCAACTAAGACCAATCGACAGAGTAACGACTTCCGCAAGAAAAAGGACTCACGATAGAGTTAAAGGATTAGAAAGAAGAGCCAAGATAAGCCTAGATATGAATGTCGCCTCAACCAGCAAACTGGACCCTTTACATATTATGGAAGATGAGAGCATGGAAATTGATGATGACAGCGACGATATTGACTTTGTTCCGGATTTTGAGCTGAGAGAAAACCATCAGAACAGAATTATTTAAGATAACTTAACCATAACAGCAGATAGATACCGTGTAAGTTACAGAGCTACTGCAGCTATAGTAAATGCAGCTTTGAAGGATATGGGAATATTAGACGAAACCAATATGTTGGATAGGAAAAAAGTGGAAAGAGAAAGAATACGTGTGGGTAAAAAGAACATAATCAAAGTGAAATCAGAGAACACACAGATTGAAGGCATCGGGTTTGATGGTGGAAAGATTAAACTAAGACAAAGAAGGGAATGAAGTACGAAGAACATTATGTAATAGTCAAAGAACCTGGTGATGTTTACATGGATCATATAGCTCCATATAACGGAACTGCTTGTTGTATTGCAGATGAAATAATAACTTTTATAGTTGATTCTAATAGCAAAGAATCCCTCAAAGCTTTGCTATGCGATGGCACCCCAGTGAACACTGGCAGGATTGGCGGAGTGCTAAAATTGTTTGAATTATATCTGGACAGGCCGGTACAATGGCTGATTTGCCTTTTGCATGCAAACGAACTGCCCTTCAGGCACGTATTTGAAGCAATTGATAGAAAAACTTCGGGATCAAACACCTTCAAAGGTTCTCCTGGAAATAAACTCCGAGAGGATTTGACCAAACTGGATATAGTTGATTATACCCCTGTAGAGGGCAACATTAAAGAAGTTTCGGCCGATATTGTTAAAAGTTTCAGCAGTGACCAAAAATATATGTATGAAATGTGCATTAGCATACAATTTGGACGCATCTCACAAGCGTTAGCCACCAGATCCCCAGGTGCCCTCCATCATGCAAGATGGCTAACACGAGCAAACAGGATCCTGCGCTTATATGTCTCTACACGGAATCCAGACAAAAACATCCAAGACCTAGTAAAAATTATAATGCTGGTTTACGCTCCAGGCTGGTTTTGGATAAAGTCTCATCCAAAGGCAAATGAGGGAGCATCTAATTTTTGGTATATCATGCACTTGCTTAAAGGCTTAGATAAAAAGCATCGGATGATTATGGAGCGTGTCCTCAGAAATAACGCCTATTTTGCCCACCCAGAGAATATCTTACTCTCAATGATAACAGACACAAGAAGAGAAGTCAGAGAGCTGGCTCTTCAGCAGATCATTCGAGCAAGAACTAGGAGCACCAATGCGAGAAATTTTGAGCTGCCAAAAACACTGAACTTTGAAGCAGACGATTATCCTAACATGATCGACTGGGACAACGAAACCATCACCCTCCACCTATTTTACAGAATTTGACAAATGATGATCTTAAAGTTCGAAATGAACCACTTCAGCTTATTCCTTTTCCCTGTCACAGCCAGGGAGTAGAACATGCTGTAAATGTGGTAACAGAAGCATCACAAGATAGAATTGGTTACGAAAACAGACATAAATTTATTTTGAATGTACTGGAGCCGAGAAAAAAGCTACCTGTGTTCCAATGGAAAGGCCAGTGGTGTCAGTAATTTACGATTTTAAATTTCTTAAGGTGAATATTTGGTTTAATATGCTTCAATTGATTCTTTCAGTAATATACGGAGAAAGATTTCTTATATATATATATATATATATATATATATATATATATATATTTAAAATTACTCTTTAACTTTACTTACATCTTATTTACTTTAATCCTTGTCATTTATCAGGTTTTTTAATCAAAGAATGTTTCATTTTAATTTTCAATTTAAAAAAGGGGGGCATATGCAACGGGTAGGAGGGGGGGGCGCATAGCGGTGTAATTACAGTATGTTGTTTAGGGGCCCAAAGGAAACTCCAAGCAGTGTGTAGAATAAGAATACAAAATTTCGACCGCTCTAGACTAATTATTTATCCCTTAAATTCTATAAGTGTCAGTCAGTGCTCTTGGCCATCGCCGTTCGCCCCGCCCACCATATGGCTCTCTTTTGAATCTAGTTGCGGACCACTGATATATCCTATACTTTTTATCAAAATAAATTAATAGGCTAGTGAATTAGGGTTATATGCTTATATTTATTACTGTTTCAATGCTTGAAACAATGTTCAATGATGATTTTCATACAAAA
>JAJOZX010004810.1:0-100000 GCA_023014485.1 Bathynomus jamesi
AGGAGGTAACGGAACAATGCCAAAGAACTATCGGCCAGTAGCTCTCACCTCCTACCTTATAAAGTGCTTTGAACGTATAATTAGAGGCAAAACTGCTTACTACCTACAAGAAAAGAATTTACTCAATCCGAACCAACGTGGCTTCAGGGCTGAAAGATCATGCCTATCATAAGTAATAGACCACCAATAGAAAATACAGGAAACATTGTGTCGAGGACAAACATGGATGTAATATAGCCTAATTTTGCTAATGTCCAATGAGATACAATATTAGCCCTCCTACTGTTTATAATAATGATTGCAGATATTAATGACAGTATCGTATCGTGTTTCGCGGATGACACAAAGATATGCAGGGAAATATCAAAAGAAGGTGACATAGAAAAATTACAAAACGACATTGAAACATTATTCAAGTGGACGGGAAACAACAATATGAAGTTCGACGAAGAAAAATTCCAACTTACAAAATATGGTAACAACACGATGCTTCACAATAAAGGGTACAAAACACTGCAAGCCGAACAGATAACACCAAACCCCCAAGTCAGGGATCTTGGAGTAATAATGTCATCGGATAACAATTCAGAGAACACTATAACATTAAAATTACAACAGCCAGAAAAATGATGAGAATTATCTGGAGGAGTTTCCACAGCACAAAAGCAAATATCATAACTAAAAATATGGAAGAGTCTAGTCCTACCAATAATTGAGTATTGCTCAGTACTCACAAGCACATACAGAAAGCGAGACATTGCAAACATAGAAGCCATAGAGAAAGGACTTTTACGTTTAAGATGAAGGAAACAAAAGATAAAGGCTACTGGTCTCGACTACAACCCCAGAAACTCTACTCCCTGGAAAGAAGACGCGAGAGGTGCACAATAATATACGTGTGGAAAATACTCGAGGGTTGCGTCCTTAACGTTAGAAATGAAATAGAAACACTGGAATAAGAGAAGAGGCAGATTCTGTACTGTCTCAGCTGTGGTGGGACAGGGGACCATGAAAGCGAGGATGGAAAATACCTCAGAATACGAGCCCTAAAACTTTTTAATGTACTGACAAAAGAACTGAGGAACCCCCAGCACACCAGCCTGAATAATTTCAAGAACCAGCTGAACAGGTTCTTGCGCAAATTCCCCGACCAGCATGCGTGGTTGGCTACGAGGGAAGGAGGATCGATCAAATTTTCCTCTACCAAATCCCGCAAATGAGGCGGGATGCTGCAGAGAGATCGACCATAGGTTGATCCTAAACCGTCGTTCGAAACCATCATAAAGTATCATGAGGTAGACAATATATAAAAGATTGTGGGCGATTTGTATCACTGGGATGTATAGTTATGTTTTTAAAGAAAGATTGCCATTTTCTGTACATCTTAAAACTTGTCTTCTGACATCAAAGACACCAAACGCGTCAAAGACATTGCAAGATTTCCGTGTTACGGAATCGTGGTGTTTAAAATTATCACTTATAATGCATTATTGTACGTGAATAGAATATTATGACACTCGTTTACATCAATTCCTTGCACCACCTAAAGCCTATAGGCATTTTTACTCAGGATGGAAACTGCACGCACGTGCTTTTATTGTCATCGTTCATGTATCGTTTTAAGATCTGAGAGTAAGAGTATATATATATATACCGTTGACGGCTTATAAGAGACACGGGCATATAAGACGCACCCACATTTCAGCAGGGAATATTTAGGAAAAAAAACTTGAGTGTATTTAAGCATTTAATGTTTACTCCTACTAATATGGAATATGAGCATCAGATCAGCATGCAGAAGAAGTCTTACAATGAAAATATCTTGCATGAATCATAAAACATTAATTCTGTATAGCAGAATTCAAAAAAGCATTTCACTAAAGGCAGAATCTTTTTATACAAAACAATTTGCATAGCAAAAAAATAATTTCAGTGTTACTGGTACTCAACATTAATAGACATTAGTAGATGACATTAATAGATAGTTACGTTTGTAAGAGTTCAGAAACGGTTGCTGCTTAGCTCTGAATAGTTGGGTGCCGTACAAACGATAATAGTCTCGTAATATCATCAGTAGTTATAAATCCAGCTTTAATATTTACAATAATTCCTTTTTTAGTTATTTAAAAAATAATAATGTAATAATAATAATGTGTTTTAGCAAACAATAACATTTTTTTAATTCTGAAGTTGGGCTAGGCAGAATTTAGTTTACCGGAGACAGCTACTGAGGGATTCATTAGCCTACGAGAGACCGCAACTTCACATGTAGGACGCGGGGTGATTTTTTGAGCCATTTTTCTGAAAAAAAAGTGCGTCTTATATGCCGTCAAATACGATATATTAAAAGGAGATAAAGTGATTATCGTACACAGAAAAAAAAGCTCTTTGGTCTCAGATCACTCAAAAAAGACTTTTCGAAGCCTATTTCTTCTATCTAAAGAAGTTATGTATCATTAAAAGGAGTTATTGTCTCATCTGACAAGAAGGTTTGATACCCAAAAGAAGGAAAAACTTCCCCTACGTAGAATTTGCCCTCAAAAAAGAAGTTACAAGTTCTAAATTTAGGATTTATTTTGAGGGTATTTTATATATCAATTATTTATGCATTATTATTTTTTTATTACTTTCTTTCGGTTGTATTTTGGAGAGGAAGATGGTATACCTTCTTCTTCTTCCTTTCTGGTGTTCTTCCTCTTGCCTCCTGCTTTTGGTTACTATGGCAACCTTCATGGAGGGGTGGAATCCATAGGTATTTGTTGTTGTTGTTTATCCTCCTTCGCATCATTGAAGGTCGTATAACGGAGGGGACCTACAGCTTTACGTGGGATCTGAACCTCGGGTCGATATATCATCTGTTCGCCGAGAATGGTCCCCCATCCAATTACAACCCAGACTCAATGTCGGTTAACTTCGCCGATCGACGGGAAGCGGTGTTGTGACATTGGCCACGACGTAGCTCGAGGAGAGGGATTTACGAGTGCGAGAGTGGGGAGGGGTGGGTTCAAATAATGCAACATTGCGATGTTGCAAAGTTTGGGGTAAGGGGAGAAGTGATGATGAACTTGACCGCTCATTGGATTGTGATAACAGAGCACTGCTACTTCCAGTGGTGATGAGCCACATACGGAAGTCTCGTTAGTATGTTGACCTCCTATGTACTTGGCAATGATGCTGCGAGCTACTCGTACCGTGAATTGTTGTATAGACAGAGCGGACCGTTGCTTTGTGTAAGAGTGAAACCTTTCTTCATCGTACACACAATCAATGTATGACATTAGTAGTTATATCTTAAGTGGAAATAAGATTAAAATTTTAACTTTTTTTTTTTTACATAGAGCATCATTCTGCCTCTACGCCCATTTCAATGTACAAGCAGCTCGTAGCAGCATTACCAAGCAAACAGGGGGTTAATATATTGATGAGGCCTCCGTACGTAGTTCATCACCAGGGAAAGCAACAATGTTCTTTGTTATCCCAGTTGAAACCAGATATATATATATATCAGGGCTCGAAATAAACTTTTTCCCTCACTCGCCAACCGGGCGGGTACTCAGTGAAATCTACCCGCACGGAAAAAAATCCACACGCCCGAAATTTATAATACACTACATACATTACAGAATTACATACTTTCTTAATTAAAAATGAGAATTACATGCATTCATTTTTTATGGTGTACTGTAGTGTAGTTTTTAATAATTAATCAGTCTTTCAAAATCTAACCGCCAGCCGGCCGTATAACTTACAGTAGAATTTGTACCTGCCCGACCCGAAATCTTCCCGCAATTGGCGAGTGGACCGGTGTTAATTTCGAGCCTTGATATATATATATATTATATATATATATAATATTAGTGGTGGACCGGATGTCAGTTTTTCAACATCCGCGGATGCGGATCTTTAATTTCAATATCCGCGGATGCGGATATTTAGTTAATCTATCAATAATATAGAATTATGAATATGACATAACTTTCAAATTCGTGATAATTATGAATATATGACATAACTTTTCAAATTTCGTGATATTACTATTATGGGAGGCAATGCATAAGAATTGAAATTAATATTAATGTTTTCATTATGATAAAAATAATAACTTTCTCAAGAGTTTCAGCCACAGTGGAGTACTGCACAGCGGCACAGGTAGTGTTTGTTGATTTAATGGTATTTATATTTTGAGGTTTATATATTCGTTTGTTCATTAATAATTAATACTTTACATGAAATGCAGGGCTGTGGAGTCGGAGTCGTGGAGTCGGAGTCGGAAGCAATTTTGGTGGTGCTGGAGTCGAAGTCGGTAAAAATGTACCGACTCCGACTCCGACCTCAATATAAATTTTAATAAAATATGTTTTTGTGTGTGATATCACTGGCAGCTATGGTGGTTAAACCACTTAAATAATAAACACAATGTTTTCCATTTCAGACACTAATGCCATTAATTCATTTTTTCTTTTCAGATAATATTTTTTATTTTTAATGCTTATTTAATTTCGAGTTCTTTCTAAATTTCATAAGTTTTTAACTTTCAAGTCTAAAACCCCTTTCACAATGGCAAAGACACTTCCAACAAAGTCTGCAGTTTTTTAATATTTTACAATAACCATAGATGGGAAACATTTCGTGTGTCAGTGTATGATAGAAGATGATGATGATGATGATAAAAAATTATGTGAAGCAAAAATCAGTGGTTTTACTGGCTCTGATAAAAATGCACCAACCAGAGCATCAAATTTGAAAAGACATTTGCAGTGTTTTCCATCCCCAAAATTTTAGAAGTTGTCATTGAGAAAGATAGTAATAAAAACCTTCCAACTACTTCAAAGTTAACAAAAGATCAGAAATCTACTGAACGACAAGCACCACTTACAAGATTCTTTACTACAGACAAAGTTACCGTAACAATGACCACAGATGATGATGCTTCACGTGGTGGTGATGAAATGCCTCTTGTGTAATTATCATCATAGCAGATTTAGAATTAATATACCTTCGGAGTCGGATAGACAAAAAATTGAGGAGTCGGAGTCGGTTTTTTATGTGCCGACTCCACAGCCCTGATGAAATGTGCATGACTGGGCCTTATAAGTTACTTTATAAGCTAATTTAATTGTAAATTGCATAATTTCTTAAAGGTTATATCCGCATAAAATCCGCAGTCAGAAGTGCGGATGCGGATGTTAAAAATGATGCGGATATATGTGTGGGTGGGTGTGTAAATTCATTACAAATATTTTAAAATTATTTATTAGTAACCGCTTAAAAATAATGAAAATATGTATCGTTTTCATAAGATTTTTTGAGGTTTCACGATGAACAATTTCTGTATTTCTGTTTCTGCTGTATAGCGGTTACAGTAGATTTCCTTCTGCCACATGTATACGTACTGGAGGCCCCCTCCCTTTCCCCGCCTCCCCCGAGATAAATGTGTACGCGCCAACCACATTACGAAATTTGAGTCTTTCTCTCCAAACCACTGCCACTGCCTGAGTGACTTTCCATACTATATATATATATATATATATATATATATATATATATATATATATATATATATACACACGAATTTCGCGTGAGTATTCGACAACTTTCTCGTCAACGGATTCTTGCTATACTTCGAAATGGTTTCGGCCGATTGCTTTCGTCGGCTCAAATCGATGCCAAATTGACGGCTCATCATTCTTTCCCCGTCGGATGTGACGTGACAGCGCGGATTTTTTTTTCTAACGTCGATTTCACGGCCTGAGATAAAAACCAATACAGTTTTAACGTTTAAGTAAAGAAGATACGGTTTAATAGGTTGAATTTAAGTTCGCTTTTGTTGCTTTTTTCTTTTCACTTACATGGAAAACACACGACCATCACACGATGAGTTGATGCGAGAATATAAGAGGGGAAAAAGGTACAATTCTAATGAAATGAAACGAGATGGTACATGATCAATGTAAACGCGAAAAGGTTGCACGCATTTTTAGCACCCTTAAATAATAATGAGGCGTCATTATATGGCATAATACTGCATATATTATATGAACGGAAGTTGATGCATTGCGCCGCGTTTGAGTGGAAAACAGAAATACGAGGGGTACATAAGAAATTAGCGTGGAAAATAAGCTAATATCATGCATGTAAGCGTGTAAAGACCACCCGCTGCATTCACAGACCTGATGAGTCGAAGGGAGAGAGAGAGATTTTAAAAATTAACACATTTTGGGTGATTTTGTTTGACTATGAACGTCACTAATCCTCAACACTTTACATATATAAAGGGTGATCCAGAGAAATGGGACCCAAAAGAAACCCCTGTAACTCTTAAAGTATAAGTCCTTTTATAAAATCATACGCATCATTCGAAAGAGGATAGTTACAAGTTTGTACAGGATTGTATAGGTTTTGACAATACGAGACAAGATAAGATACAAAACAAAATAAAAGTGTTAGTTAAAACTAACCCTTCAAGATGACTGCATGGACTGTGGAACAGCTGCGTTTCATAACTGAGCAATATTATGAGCATGGAAGAAGTGTAGTTTCAGCTCAAAGATCTTTCAAGACAAATTTTCAGATGTCAAAATCACCTTCTAAGAAAGTAATCCGTCGGTGTGTCAGAAATTTTTCCCTAACTGGCAGCATTGGAAAAAGAAAACCAACTGGAAGAGTGCGCACAGCAAGGATAGACGAGATCATTAACAGAACTCATGAAATTGACCAGGATAATCCTAACATAAGCATCAGACGTGCTTCTCAGCTGTTAGGAGTTGGATATGGAACAACACACCGTATATTCAAGCAAAATTTAATGCTCTTTCCATATAAAATTCAAACAGTGCAACAACTAAACGATGGAGATTTCGCACGAAGACGACAATTCTGTCAATGGATCCAACAGAAGGTAAATAACACCACCAATTTTCTAGCAACTTTGATTATGTCAGACGAAGCCCATTTTCACTTGAATGGAACTAAACAAACAAAATTGTCGTTTCTGGGCAACAGAAAATCCATTGAATATTACCGAAGTCCCGTTGCATAGTCAGCGTGTAACTGTTTGGTGTGGTCTTACTGCATCTCAGATCATAGGGCCGTACTTTTTCGAGGATTCCACCGGAAACACGGTCATTGTAAATGGTGATCGCTACGAAAAAATGTTGACCGATTTCCTTATTCCTAAATTAAGAGATCTTTGTCTAGAAAACCACTGGTTCCACCAAAACGGAGCTACCTGCCATACCACGAGGAACTGCATGGCAGTTTTGCGTCAAACGTTTCCAGGCGAGTTAATCTCAAGATTTGGAGACGTTGAATGGCCCGCAAGGTCTCCGGATTTTTCTCCCTTAGATTATTATCTCTGGGGATATTTAAAGAGTAGGGTCTACAGAAATAACCCAACGACCTTGCAAGAATTGAAGGCCGCCATCACAAATGAGATACAGGCCATACCACCGCACACACTTGCAAAAGTGATGCAGAACTTACAAGCGAGAACACTGGAATGCTTGGCAACTAATGGAGCACATTTGAAAGGAGTCATTTTAAAAAAATAAATATTTCATAATAAACTTGTAACTCTACTCTTTCGAATGATATATAGTTTTTATGAAAGGAATTAAATATTAAGAATATTTGGCTTTTTTTTATGGGTCCCATTTATCTGGATCACCCATTATATATGATGATGACCAGTAAAACAGGTGATTGTAGCTTATAGATTAGTGATTCATTGTTGGACCTTCAAAGTCTCGTAAAATCCAGACGAATCTCCAATTATGACAATCTCTCATACCTTGAACTCGTTTTTGTAACAGTAATAAAAAGTACTTTGGAGTTGTTGTCATTTAATTCTTATAGTATAAATTCAATATGATATTAATTCACTAGTATTCATGCTTCTTTGGAAGTGAAATTCAATTATATTCGATTCATTATAATTTACACTGTAGGTATTTTACTTGTATTACAGACATTTAAATTATATACACACACACACATATATATATATATACACTTTTTAACCAGCTTCCAAAAGACCTCAGAAACGTTACAGGGGTCAAAGTTGAAGTCTTCAACAGAAGACTAGATACCTGGCTCAGGACGGTACCAGATGAGCCGGGTGTACCTGGCTATGTGCGGTGAAGAGCGCAAGAAAGCAACTCGCTCCTCCACCAAGCCAGGCCTAGAGGCAGGGCCACCAACATGATCTTCGTGTGAAGAGAGACCCAACACACGCAACATCAGCGAGGTTACGAGGCATAATATATATACATACACACATCTTGGTTTTGTGGTAATCTTGTAGGTTTGGGTCACAAAATTCGTCCAGAAAATTTAAGGTAGCAAAGTATTGAAATAAAAAAAAAAAAAAAAACCCTGATTTTATTTAGATGACATTGTCGAGTAACACAAATTATTAAATCGTTTTTGTTTGTTTCATCACTCGAATTCTGCAAGAATTTCTTGAGTATTAATTAATTACGTGCGTTCGAGCTTCAGGGGAAGTCCTGCCATGCTTAAAACGACCTCTATAAAAACAAGATTAATTTGCGACGTTTAAACGCAACTTAAAAATACACCTAACCTAACTTAACTGAATCTGCCATGTTTAAAACGACATCTACAATAAAGATGAAAACAACAACCATTAATTTGCGAAGTTTAAACAGTTTAAAAGTACACCAACTTAATTGGCAACGTTAAACTACCTACAAGATTATCGGTTTTTCTCCCGAGTAAATTGTTCATTCTGTTCTGATGAAGGTCAAACTTGTTGCTCCTCTTTAGACTCACAGCTTAAAGCGGAATTCGAACGACGCCTCACCACGGGTGATCAGAAATTAAAAAGTCCTCGCCCGAACTTGATCTTACGACACTCCAGATCAATAGCCCAAACATCCTAACCAGTAGGGTACCCATTTATCTACCAACCACTATTTTTTGGTATGGAAGGATGAACAACTGGGTGAGCTGAACGCCCCCTGCCATCGCCGGGAATCGAACCTGGGGTCGGTGAATTCGTAATCAGCGATGCTAACCACTACACCATATATATATATATATATATATATATATATATATATATATATATATGAGAGAGAGAGAGTTACAAGGAGTTACAAGGAAAAGAAGTACCTCAAAAGGCCTTGCGGCCCATACCGAGGAGGTACCAATGGCAACGGGTGCCATGGAAAATTTTCTACACACTCAAATAGTGTGCAAGATTTGGTCTAACCTTTTCTTGAACTGATCCACAGAGGAACTGTTCACAACTTCCGAAGGTAACCTGTTCCATGTGTCACAGATCTTATACGTAAAGTAATTCCCACACACACTAGTCCTAAACCGTTTCAAGTCCAACTTCCAACCATTGTTGCGAGTTGGGTTATCATTTAAACTAAACATACTTCTAAAATCGACATCGTTCAACTCGCGTAAGAGCTTGAAAACCTCGATCAGTTGACCGCGCAGCCTCCGAGTTTCAAGCGAAAACAAGTTCAGGGCGCGTAACCGTCGATTGTAGCCCATATGCCTAACGGAAGGGATTAACTTTGTGGCCCTCGCCTGCACTCGCGCCAGCCTCTCAATATCTTTCCTGAGGGTGGGCGACCAGAACTGCACAGCATACTCCAGGTGCGGCCGAACAAGGGAATTGTACAGTGAGAGCACAATCTCCTTGTTCCGAAACTGAAATTGCCTCCTGATATAACCCAATAGTTTCTGGGCTTTCTTTTCCACCTCTACACACTGTTTCGTAAACTTAAGGTCGCTGCTAATTAGCACACCCAAGTCCTTTTCTAAATCAGTCACCTCGATATTACTACCCAACATCGAGTAGTCCGACTTGGGATTGGCGTAGCCAATGTGCATCACTTTGCATTTACCCAAGATAAACGGCATTTGCCATTTTTCGGACCACACTCCTATCCTACCTAGGTCCGCACGCAGTTCCTCGATCGCTTCGGGCGTCCCAACATTGGCCCAAGCTTGGTGTCATCAGCGAATTTGGCCATCCGACTGACGATGCCACCGTCGATATCATTTATGTAAATGATAAACAACAGTGGCCCCAAAACGGAACCCTGAGGAACCCCACTAGTGACCGAGGCCCAACCCGAACTAGCACCTTTAATTACCACCCTCTGCCGCCTATTCCTCAGCCAGTTTTCAATCCACCTACCTATTTCCCCACCGATACCCAGCGCGCGCACTTTCGCCATTAGCCGGCGGTGAGGTACCTTATCAAAGGCTTTCTGAAAGTCGAGATAAAGTATATCAATCGCCCTACTCTTATCGTACTCACTCAACATGACGTGGAAAAACTCGAGCAAGTTGGTGAGACACGACCTATGCCGTCTAAACCCATGTTGGGAGCAATGTTCCCTCTAATTTTTTTTAGTCCGTGTGCGCAAGAAATTTTCGTTGTGCATACATTTAGATTCATGGTGAAAAATTGTGCAAACTTTTCTGAGCCCTATTATCTTCAAAATTAAAATATATAAATATTAAATACTTAATAAATATTATTTCCATAAGGTAATAGCTTGATCATTACGGTACTATTAAATGGATATTAAAAAACTGTTTACAATATTATATATTCTTAAAAAAGAAAACATTTTATCCATTCTAAAAATATGAATAAAATAAAAAATAGTAAAATAAAATTCAACAAAATAAATAAAATAAAAATAAATAAATGAAAATGACTATTTTAGTTATCAATTCTCAAAACAATTTTTAGCATTTAGCAATTTAAAATAGACTATCAAGATTAATACATAATTTCATCCATTCACAAAATAGGAATTATGAGATAATTACTCTTCGTTTTTATGCAAAAAATAAGAGAGAGAAGGTTTATACTCAATGCGTTAATGTATAAAAGAAAAAATGCAAATAGCTTACATAGAGTAAAAAAAATCCGTATTGCGTAATTGCGCGGACGTCAGCGAAGTCGGGCGGAAGGGGTTAATACTTAAAAGAACGACTATAGAGTATGTTGATGCAAATGGTCAGACCTTGTGTGACGGTATACTTTTTAAATTACTTCATTTACTGTCGTGACTCATGATACGCTTGAGCCTGTGCGCATTTTATTTTGCTGTGTGCGCGGGTTTCACAACGCGTGTGCGCGCGCACACGCGCACACCTTAGAGGGAACACTGGTTGGGGGTCCCCAAGCAGCTTGTAGGAATCCAAATGGTCAACGATCCTATCAGCTTTATCCCTTCTAATAATTTACCTACAACTGAAGTGAGACTAATGGGACGATAGTTCCCTGGACTTTCGTGATCCCCTTTCTTAAAGATAGGGGTCACGTTGGCTTCCCTCCAGTCACCAGGCACCTAGCCCATCTCCAACGATTTGTTGAAGACTGTAGCCAGGTGGGGAGCCACCTGGTCGCGCACTTCTCGCAACACTCTGGGGAGAAACTGGTCTGGCCCAGGAGCCTTAAACGCGCTCAGTTTGTCTATTCTAGGGGCAACGACTGTCGCGGTACATCTAACACTATCCAGGCCAGCACCTTCGTGCCTCACGCCTGGCTCGGGGATGACGCGGGTATCCTCCCTGGTGAACACTTATACTTTCTAATACTTTCTAATAAGATAGAGCCCCTGCTCACAGACACGCCAAACTGTCACATTCCTTGAGAACGAAACACCGGATATTATCGAACCCAATATGTGGCCGGCTAGTAGCCCCGATCTTTCACCACTAGATTATGGTGTTTGGGAAGCTCTGAAGTCCAAAGTTTACAACCCTGGTACCAATATAAGAGACATAGATGAACTACGCGAAAGAAGTCTGCTCGGCTGGGAGAAGGTGTCTCAACGATATGTAAACAGGTGTATTGATCAGTGGCGTCCACGTTTGGAGGCCTGCGTTGAGCAGGAAGGGGACACATCGAGCAACTTCTCAATTAAGACGAACAACATGCTAAGGTAAAGCATCTATGAAGTTTGAGAGCTCTAGTTCCATTTCTTTTTTTAATATGACAGTTTACCTTTAAGGGGTCACTTTTTTTTACCCACCCTGTATGTACACTACCAGTCAAAAGTTTAAGTACATCTACTAATTTCCAATGTTTTGCTGCTTAGCTCATGATATAAACTTCAAATGTAAACTTAAGAGGTACTAGAGATGAATTTGCTTACCTGGCTTTCATATTGTATGCTTCAGTGCATCTGCCCCATGCAATGTGTTGTAACACAGAAACTTCTTCAAAAGCCTTCAGAATGTGTTAATTTACGTCTAGCATGCAACCTAAAATTAATGCCATTAGCTCTGCACAAAGGTTCAAAAACAGTTTAAAAGTCTTTACTGGGGTAGTTTGTGTCTTCAGGAGTATGTTAATACATGTGTTCAGTTATTAACATGCGCTGCAGGTCTTTACATATAAAATCCTTGCAGAGGAGCTAACTGTGTAGTTTAAGGCGTGACCCGACAATTCAGCGCAAAGACAATTCAGCGCAAAGACAATTCAGCGCAAAGACAATTCAGCGCAAAGACAATTCAGCGCAAAGACAATTCAGCGCGAAAATACCAACAAAGAAGAAGAAAGAACAAATCCAGAGGGAAGAGAGGCTTGCAACAGTTAGGTTAGGTTTCTAGTTTTTGAAATAAAATCTTAATTTTAACAATTCTAACAAATTTGTTTTTTTAAATAAAATTTTAATAATTATACTCCTTTGAATTTTATCCGATTTGTCACTCCTTCGTTACGGTATTTATGTCACTCCTTTGTTATGTCACTCCTTTGAAATGTCACTCCTTCGATTCAGACCCAATTTAGCATATATATAAATATACAAATTTTTCTCTTTTTTATTTATTGCGATTTATTTTTATTATTTTTAACTAAACTTTTAACTGTACTGACTTGCGCTGAATTGTCGGTGCTCCAGTTTAAGGTATATTTCTGTTTCAAAAAGCAAAAGTGGGTGCCAAAGCTCAGTTAACAACAGAAAAAAGACAGTCGATTGTAACTTTGAGAAATGAGGGCCAATTACTGAGGCAAATTGCAAAAAAAATTAAAAGTTTCTGTGAATGCGGTTGTTTGTGCCATTAAACGGTACGAAGAAACTGGTCAAAACAAGGACGGAAAAAGGTCAGGGCGACCAAGAACCACAACAGACTCGGAGGACAAGTATATCCGAGTCACCAGTATGCGCAACAGACGCCTCACAGCACCTGAAATCAAAGCCCAGCTGAACAATTCCAGAAGTACAACAGTTTCAACATCAACTGTTCAGAGAAGACTAAGAGAGGCAGGATTAAAAAGACGAACTGCAGCAAAGAAACCAATGCTGAGACCTCAGAACAAAAAGAAAAGGCTAGCCTGGGCTAAAAAACACCAAAAATGGACTGTTGAGCAGTGGAAATTTGTCCTTTGGACTGACGAATCAAAGTTCGAAGTTTTTGGATCCAAACGCAGAGTATTTGTGCGGCGCAGAGCGGGTGAAAGAATGACAGCAGTGTGTTGTGCCAACAGTGAAGCACAGTGGAGAAAATGTGATGGTCTTGGGATGTTTTGCAGGGGAGCAAGTTGGAGATCTCCACAAAGTCACTGGAATACTGAACTAACGTGGCTATCACAGCATTCTACAGCGCCATGCCATCCCATCTGGACTGCGACTAGTTGGCCAACAGTTCATAATGCAGCAAGACAACGATCTTAAACACGCTTCCAAGCTGCGTCAAAATTACCTGAAGCAGAAAGAACGGCAACGTCAGCTCACAGTTATGGATTGGCCAGCACAGTCCCCGGATCTGAACCCCATCGAGCTAGTGTGGGATGAACTGGATCGACGAGTGAAAGCCAAGCAGCCATCCAGTGCTCAGAAGCTCTGGGAACTCTTACAAGAGTGCTGGCAGCAGCTTTCACCAGACTATCTTCTTTCTCTTGTTGAGCGCATGCCTCGAATTTGTTCTGCTGTAATTGCTGCTAGAGGAGGCTATTTTGATGAATCTAAAATTTAGACTGCTTTTGGTAAATTGTCCTGATTTGTTGCTATTTAAGTTCCCATGTTTGTACTTATGAATTTGTGTCATGATAATTTAGTTAATAAATAAAAAACTTTAAACAAAATTTGAAATTTATGAATTTCAGGGTGTACTTAAACTTTTGACTGGTAGTGTGTACACACACACACACACACACACACACACACACACACACACACACAGATAGCGACCATGATGTTTGTCCTCAGGAACAAATTAATGGCGAAGCTTAGCAATGGAATAGCAGAACGTGTATCACCTTTACATAATGGAAAGGGGAAACCAACACCATTACATACGTATATATTCATTCAATAAATCCGTTATTTATTGAATTTTATTATCAAATAAAGAAACTGAAAAACCCAAAGGTGTCTATTTACTGTCGTCAACCCTTTACACACACACACACACACACACACACACACACACACACACACTCGATTGAAGGGTTTGTTCTCAGTTAATTTTATGTGGAATAGAAGAGCGAGGAGAGTTTGTAGATGATATAGTTTTATTGGCAAACGTTTCGGCAATAGTTTTCATCATCTGTGCTGAAATATTAAAGAGGAATAAAAAGTTATAATATATACAAATAATTCGATGATAATTAAATACTGTGATAAGAGAATAAAAAAATATTATTAGCGTGAATACAGTTATATAGTCACAAAATAATAATAATAACGTTATACTCTTGTGAGTCACATAATATTGTTCGAGAACTTGTGAAGTAGGCTTATACCATGGTTTGTGGAAGATTGAAAATTGCGGAGATGGACTTTATTGGCTTTAACGCTGATTCTGAATATTAAGGATTTCATTTTGGTCGTGTTTCCCACTTCAGTTGAAGGTGTGTGTGTGTGTGTGTGTGTGTGTGTGTGTGTGTGTGTGTGTGTGTGTGTGTGTTCAGAGCAGAAATGTTGAACTAATGGCGGTGATTTTATTCGTGAGAAAGAAAGTGATGATTTCACAGTGGACACGTAAAAGGCGAAACTGTAGTCGTTAAGAGAAATCTTCTTACTAAGACTGTGTAGAGATTCGAGGATGCGGAGGTCGGCTGATTGGTTTGTGGAGTCAATATTTTTGAAACTGCGGGGTGTAGAGGGTGATCATGGAGTTGATAGTGGTCCCATATAGTTGATTTGGATGGTTTATTTAGGGGTTAAGTTGTTGAGATGCCGCGATGTTCGTCCACTCTAGTTTGATAGTGGGGTATGTACTGCCAGTATAGCTCGGGTTGCAACACACACAGTTAAGATAGTACATAGGGAAGAAGGGAAGAGAGTCTTTATTTATGATTAAAATATGATTTGATGATATTGTTACTCGCGAATGCAAACTGAAAATTAATTTGGGGGTAAGTAAGTTACAAAGTTCAAAGCGTATTTTGTAACTTATCCGCAGAAAGGGAAAGTGAAATATTGTTTAGCATTTTTAACTGCAGGGACTTTAAGAAGGGAGGAGGGGTGATATATGTTGAAGGAATTTTTAAGTAGGTGTTGAAATAGCAGTTTAGGGAAGGAAGTATCGATGCTAAAGTTTCGAAGGCATTCCATTTCTTTATGAAAGGAGGAATAGGAGGACCAAATATGATAAACACGATAGATGAGAACTTTGATACTATTGATTTTATGTAATGATGGAATGTGCTTTAGGTAGCTAGTGACCAGAACTGTGTATGTCGGTTTCCGATACACGGAGGAACTAAAATTATTTTGTTACCATTATATCTAAAAAAGGTAGTCTGTTGTGGTTTTTACTAGTTAAAAATTACTTTTCAAATTTTCTTTTGTAAGTTTAAACCATCATTTTAATGAGCATCAAAACAATAAAATCTATACTTGAAAATTGTACTTAAACATTTTCCTGAAAATTTAAGCTTGAAAGCTGAGGGGAGGACAGAGTCAATACACGAGAAGGGGACACATTTATTTAGAATTGCTTCAGTATGGAAAAATGTTATCAATATCTGGCTGTAAACCTGACGAAGGCCTATTATGTCCGCATCGTTTCATTACTAGATCTAAATTATAAACTAATAAATCAGTTTCTTTATATTTCAATTGAAATGCAAACTGTTTTGTAGGATTTATATTATAAGAATGGTGCGAATTTAGAAAAATTTGAATTACTTTCTTGAAATGAAGTTTTTCAAAAAAAGAAAAATTCTTTTAGATATAAAGGAACAACTCACCTGTGACCACTCAAAAAAAAAAAAAAAAAACGTAGGACTTTTAATTTATACTTTTCTATTTCAAGGGTGTTGGATTCCCCGACACGACCAAGCGACCAAAGAATTCATTTTCACACAATTTTTGGACAATAATTTTTAAAGAAATCTTTTTGGATTTCGATTTTTGAAATAAAATCTGATGATTTCATTTTAAGTTTTTCTAATTCATAAAAGTTTTTTTACATTTAAAAAAAATAATATTTTTTTTCGGTAAAAATGTTTTTTTTTACATTTAAAAAAAAAAATTTTCTCGGTAAAAATTAGTTTTTGTGTATTTTATGAAAGTTTGTTTTTAATTGTATTGTAATATATATATATATACATACACAAACTCAGAATGGTCCCCTGAGAAACTTGTGTTAAACACAGACCGTGCATGGAACAAGGAACTCTTCTGGGAAATTACATCCACTATAGTCCGAATAAGTAATGATAAATGACAAATACTATAGTTTTTCTTTTTCATGATGTTAGCCCGACGTGGGCAACGGGTCACTCGCAAAGAGGTCCCAAAAATATAGCTTCCTCACCAGCTATCTGCAAAGCAGATAGGATCCAGCTTTGGGACAGGATCTAGGGTTTACAGCTTACACCTAGCCTACTACATTCAGCCTCAATATAAGCAAAAGACTAGTTGCATTCACGTCGGATTGAATAACATCATGAAAAAGAAAAAACTATAGTACAGGGTGGGCCTTTTAACTCTGACGGTTGTAATATCCTTATAACTTTTTTGTTTTTTAACCAAATCAAATAAAATTTGTACACAACATAGGTACATACATAAAGTTTTTTTGGATATAAATTTAATTACCTTCATAAACTTACAAGGTTAGTTATAAACTTCAATGTGATTTCCACCATTTTCGATCAGTATAGGCAGCCTTGCTCTGTATTCCAAAGCCACCTTTTGTCGCATTTCGACCGTAATTTCACCAAAAGCTGCTTGAATTCTTTGTTTCAGTTCATGAATGTCGGTTGGTCTTGTCGCGTAGACTTTCGACTTAATAAACCCCCATAAAAAAAAGTCGCAAGGGATGAGATCGGGAGAGCGTGGGGGCCAGGGCATATTGGAAGACGCAATTACGCAATAACTGGCTTATTTTATACATTTCGTTATAAAGCATTTGTTTTCGTATACGTCAAAAGGTTTTTCTTCGCCATTTCGTCAATTCTGCAGGTAGATAAAAGCAGCTTAATGAAAAAAAACTTTATGTACGTACATATGTTGCGTATAAATTTTATTTGATTTGGTTAAAAAACAAAAAAGTTATAAGGATATTAAAACCGTCAGAGTTAAAAGGCCCACCCGGTATTTGTCATTATTTATTCGGACTATAGTAGATGTAATTTCCCAGAAGAGTTCCTTGTTCCATGCACGGTCTGTGTTTAACATATAAGTTTCTCAGGGGACCATTCTGAGTTTGTGTATATTAAACGGACGTGTTATGTGCCTTGAAAAATTGGACGCTCAATGTCCCGGTTGAGGTTTAAGTTTTGTTTTTTGGCTAAAAATACAATAGTTACCCCTTTTTCTTTGATGTATTCAATCCGACGTGAATGCAACTAGTCTTTTGCTTATATTGACGTTCTGAATGTAGTAGGCTAGGTGTAAGCTGTAAACCCTAGATCCTGTTCCAAAGCTGGATCCTATCTGCTTTGCAGATAGCTGGTGAGGGAAGCTATATTTTTGGGACCTCTTTGCGAGTGACCCGTTGCCCACGTCGGGCTAACATCATGAAAAAGAAAAAACTATAGTATTTGTCATTTGTCATTACTTATTCGAACTATAGTAGATGTAATTTCCCAGAAGAGTTCCTTGTTCCATACACGGTCTGTGTTTAACATATATATATATATAATTAGGGTGCTTTTAAAACTGAAAGTGTGAATTTCGGGTCACGGAACCCCGCAAATGATGAGGTTCCGGGAGCAAATAAAGCACATGAGTTGTTTGGAAAATCATCAAATATTTAGAGGTTGCCCAAAGACCCCAAAGTTTTACCCATATGCTCATTTATTTATGCGCCCTTTTTAAGTCACTTCTAGTGTTTATTAACCCATTGATACACAGCGTCCCCAAAATTAGAAATTGCATTTGTCAATTGCGTTCTGATAATCCATATTTCTTTACCGTACTTCAGTATACCAACAAATGAATTTTCTTTAATTCTAAATCGTTTTCTCTTAATTACTCATGTCTTTCATGCATTTACGTAATGGTGGCCAAGAAGCATCACAGTTCTCATAACGGTAAGTGTTATTTAAATAATTCATATATTTCAAACGTTTTTTTTACTTAGCACTGTAATGGATGGTATTATGAATTGTTTGTAAGTATAATGACTTGTTTTACCGGCAATATTTTTGTTTCCAAAAATAGTTATAAGGTTTAATTTTTATGCGTATAAAATTTTGGACGCTCTCTGCTTCAGCGTATTGCAATCATCTTTTTTCGCATCGTCTGAGTGAAATAGTGTAGTGTACCGTAGATTATTTTAAATTTATATATGGATTGGATATACTGTAAATGGTTATGTATGCATGATTTCGCAAAATTATTATAATTTTAATACATATTGTGTTCATGGGTTATCAGCCAATCATTGTTTGAACACAGATTATGGTTACAAAGAGGGTGGCTTATTTCTACACATTTTCCTGAGGTACTTTATCCATGAATGGGTTAAATTAACTTACCAATTTCACTGTTTTGTCTTATTCACAGATAACTGGTGAACGATGGCGGCATGTACAAGATCGAAGAAATCAATCTGGCTTGCGGGGTCATCAAGTCCTACTATTGCCGGTCAGCAATTACCTTCAAGAGGTGATGTATTGAAGTACCTTTTCCATCTCCACAATGAAGAGAAGAAATCCTTAGCTGAGAGTGTGTCCTCGACATCACAAGCCATCATTGAAATCTGGGTGACAGAAGGTTTACCGACGAAACATCCGCACGACGTCAAGAAGCACTTCCGGAAATTGCATGACGAATGGCAGGGTTTGAAGAAGAGAATTTCGCGGAAAACGAAGACCAATTTGGACAACCAGGCTGCGTTCAGGTCAAGCTTGAACAACCTTTTCGACATTGGTCACCAAAATGCCCTAAATCTTATAAAAATTCAGGAGGACAAGGACTTCCTGCTTGCTCAAAGGGAGGAGGGTCGAGAGGAAGGATTGGAAATGTCGACAAGAAGATTGCCAAAAAAGTCGCAAGGGCCCAAGAGAGAACTGCTCAGGAATTGAAGCGGAAAGACAGGCATGTGCAGGAAATGGAAGAAATCTCTGCTACCGTTGTTATGGAAACCTCATCGTCAACGTCATCAAGTGAGGAAACAAGTCCCGAAAGAAAGCCAGTTACATCGTCGGCTCCAAAACATCGCCGTGGGACGACGGCAATCAGTTCGGAGGTCGCTGCGGCATTGGACCGCACGCGGATGAGCGACAGGGCAGCTGCTCGTGTTCTCATCCCCTTTGGCATGCAAATGGGTCGGGACATAAGTGAGATGTGCCTCAGTCCAAGTGCTATTCGGGCCAGCAGATCCAGGTACAGATCAGCCCACGAAGCAGAGGTGAGAGCTTCCTACAAGCCTGAATGCCCTCTTGTTCTTCACTGGGATGGAAAACTTATGGCAGACTTAATGAGAAGAGACAAAATCGACCGTTTAGCCATCTTAGTTACCGGGGATGGGATGAGCAAGATTCTAGCCATCCCCAAACTCCCAGACTCCAAGGCAGAAAAGACAGCAATCGTCATCATCGAAACCATCGAAAACTGGGATCTTGGCCAGAAGATCAAAGCTCTTTGCTTTGACACGACAGCCACCAACACCGGCATCCATGGAGGAGTGTGTGTGCGAGTAGAGCAGGCTCTCGGGCGTGAAACGATTTACTTTGCGTGTCGACATCACGTGCTGGAACTGCTGCTTCAAGAGGTATTTTCTTTCCTTGTTGGAGACCTTTCCAAAGGACCTGAGATTACGATTTTCCAGAGCTTCCTTAAATGTAGTGAATGATGCAGCAGAGCGAGGCACAGCATTGATTCAAGAATTCACGAAGGCTGGAAGGACTCGGAACGAAGAGCAGATGCAGTTCATGATTCAAATCGTCGAAGAACATCGTAAAGTCTTGCCGACAGCCTCCAAAGCCACTTTGATGAAAAAATGAACGCCAACACTCGAGGTGTCATGTACTTTAATCGTTAATTATGAATTTAGTGAATATACTCACACGATATATTTGTTCTGAATACTTATTGGAGATGCAATTTATCATTTAAACTGAGAATTAAAATTTCCATTGCCCTATAAATTGAAAATACCTATCAGCTGTGGGCAACCTCTAAATGTTGTTGGATTACAAAGACATTTTGCCTGTTCTGTTTTCTCATGTATCCTCACAAAATAAAGGGTTCCGCTCCCTTGCATTTTCATTTCGCATTTTTCACCATATACCATAAACACACCCTAATATATATATATATATACATATATGTGTGTGTGTGTGTGTGAAAAAATCGCCCCGACCAGGGTTTCAACCCACTGGCCACAACACCACGACGGGATAAAAGTTAACACAACTTGTCACGTATTTAAACAGCCGAGGAAACGCATGAAGCTTTCGTGTCCAGAAACATTTTACGTGTTAACCCCCCTCCCACACTCGAAGTAATGACCAACATTTCATTCAAACTATTTAGTGCAACGTTCGGGTCACAATATGATGCCCTTGGGGCATTGGTTTCTGCGAGTATGTAGAAGAATTACGGCATTTGGAAGAGTGAGGTCCATGGTGTAATGGTATCGCGTCTGACCGGCAATCGGAAGATCCCGGGTTCGATTCCCTGGTGGTTACCTCATTTTTTCATTTGTTTCGTTCTCTCTCTCTCGTCTTGCGCGGAATATCTCCTATACAAGCGTCGTTCTTTACGTTATTTATACTGCGTGTTCTTTGCAGTTGAATGTATAAAATGTTACGGCATGCGGAGGTGCCCCCTTGGGGCATTGGTTTCTGCGAGTATGTAGAAGAATTACGGCATTTGGAAGAGTGAGGTCCATGGTGTAATGGTATCGCGTCTGACCGGCAATCGGAAGATCCCGGGTTCGATTCCCAGGTGGTTACCTCATTTTTTCATTTGTTTCGTTCTCTCTCTCTCGTCTTGCGCGGAATATCTCCTATACAAGCGTCGTTCTTTACGTTATTTATACTGCGTGTTCTTTGCAGTTGAATGTATATATATATATATATATATATATATATATATATATATATTGGATAGAATAGGAGAAACGCTCGCATTTTCGGTATCACTAATGGCGTTATCTAGTTTACCAAGTTGCTAAGCGCATGCATACCGGTACAAATACTACTGTGCTTATGCGTGTTTTCTCCATTTCTTTCCACGCATTCATAACCTTGGGAACTGTTCCTCGAGATGCAGGGACAATCAACGCGACTTTAATACTGAGACACCAACCAAACGGGCTCCTACTATCATGCCCCTTTCATAGTCGGTCAGACACCTTTTCCAACTGTCATTTTTTTTATTTATTCTGCAAGAACGAGAAATCCAATATCAGCATATTAAAATAGACGAATTTTTAATATTGTACTACAATATTAAAAATTCTTCTATTTTAATATGCTGATATTGGTATTTCTCGTTCTTGCAGAATAAATAAAAAAATGACAGTTGGAAAAGGTGTCTGACCGATTATGAAAGGGCATGATAGTAGGAGCTCGTTTGGTTGGTGTCTCAGTATTAAAAGTCGCGTTGATTGTCCCTGCATCTCGAGGAACAGTTCCCAAGGTTATGAATGCGTGGAAAGAAAGGGAAAACACGCATAAGCACAGTAGTATTTTATTATTCTCTCCAACTCCATTTTAGCTTTTGCACTGGTTGGTGTTGTGAAGAGAATTACTGCACCTCTCACAGCATCGTTTTGACTGTCACCAGTCTTTGTTGGCTATTGTTAAGTTCTCAACAAAATTTTGATGCTTCACAGCTCGTAATAAGTTCTTGTCTGTCACATTCTGTCAGTGTTGCTTTACCTCCATTATATTGCTTATTTGATATAGTTTTTTTTCATGTCCTTCCATGTATTCATAACCTTGAACTGTTCTTTGAGATACGGGGGCAATTACGCGACTTTTAATACTGAGACATCAACCAAACAGACTCTTACTATCATGCCCCTTTCACAGTCAGTAACAGCTTTTCCAAGTGCCATATTTTTATTTATCGTCAGAACGGGAAAAAACCAGTATCAGAATGTTAAAATAAAAGATGTTTTCAATATTATATGAACTAGTACAGTTCCCGCCGCTTCGCTGACGGTTAGACAGGCTAAACTACAAAAAAAGAACCCAGCCGTGAAAATTTTGAGCTTCACATTGTGTCAACATTTCTGAATCTGGTATCTCCCAAAACCTCCTCACCCCCATTCATACAACTTGGGGGCTAACCCCCTCCCCATTACCCCCACCCCTCCCCATTACCCCCACCCCTCCCCATTACCCACCCATCCCCCATTACCCCCACCCCCACCCTTCCCCCATTGCTAAACTACAGAAAAAGAACACAGTCATGAAAATCTTGAGCTTCACATTGCCGCCCGTATACAATTTCTGAATTTTTTTTACAATTTCTGAATTTTTTTCTCAATTTTTTCTCACAATTTCTGAAAGTGTGACGGACAGACGGACAGACGGACAGTTCTCTTATTATAGTATAGATTCACATGTCAACTTAGTAAGTATATAACGCCATTAATAATACAAGAAAATAGTCCCGAAAATGCGAATGTTTCCATTATTTCGTTCAACCCATGCATGTATATATATTTTTTTTTTATGCAGAAAGCTGGGGCCAAGAGCGAACACCCGCAAGAACGTCTCCCCCCCCCCAATAGAAGGAAAAGAAGAGAGCCGGAATCAAAGTGTTCAAGATGCCTAGACACTGCGTTTGAAAGATTGGAGGTCATGGACAGGGGAAAAGATGGATTGAAGGAGGTTGTTCCGAGTTGACCGATTGCATATATTAAAGACCCTGTAATTTAGATATTGCCACCACTAGCGGATTTACGGGAGGGGGCCTTTTCTGTCAATTTGGCGCCCCTTTCTGTCAATTTGGCGCCCCTTTTGGTCAATCTTGGCGCCCTTTCCAAATGCTTTATTTTTTTTAAAAATTTTTAAATTTCTAAATGCAAAAAGTACATAATTTTTTAAATTGTAAAAATATGAACACCACCCTCGTAAATACCTGTCAATTTACCTTTCAATTATATTTTTAGAAAACTGTGTATAAAAATAATATTTCCCTTCGTCTACTCAATTAATTATGCTTTCCAGCTTTACATATTCATTTATTAATGGTTGTAAGCATTTGTAGACACGAGGTTAATGCGCTCGTAAACCCTTTGCGTAGTAGTATTCACATTCACGATCTTCCTCTCTCTAAATGACTGATTCAGGTAATACTTTGAACGGATGGATAAGATAACGTCAATCAAATTAGTTCCAATATTACTACCAGAAACTTGATCTTTAGTAAAACGCTAAAAATTGCCTGCTGGTGCTTAAAGGGTTAACATATGTATTTTTTAATTCCAGTGTATGTAATTATATTTATATATAATTAAACATTATTTTGGCGCAATTTTTACCTATGTAAAGGTCCGCCCCCGCCCTTTCGGAAATCCTAGATCCGCTACTGATTGCCACATGGAGAAATTACAGAGACTGAGGTCAGTTGACAAAAGAGCCATGTAAAACCAGTCATGAAACTGGCGGTACCTGTTTCATAGTAATCTGCATGGAACTATACATTTCATGTAAAAAAAAGTTTAGCATTACTTATAATAGCAGTTAAATACTCTGATATGTCGAATGCGTTTATAATTACAGATCATTATTAGTATACGTCGTGGCCATGAGGTTACAAAGCTTCCCGTAAGATCGTCCATCGAAATTTAACGACGTTGGGTCGAAGTAGAAATTGGATGGGTGACCGTCTTTGCGTCCAGATGATATAGATCCTCATGGTTGGGATTGCACGTTAAGCCGTAGGACTCCTCCGTCATATGACGCGGGTTAAATTATGTATAATTATAAACAAAATAGCTGAGTATTGCGTTAGAATCATAAATGAATCATTTTTAGATGTGCGCGGGGGTTCCTCCAGGATTTGGGTGAGGGGAATGGCTGGTATTAAAATCTGCCTCAAATAGCTTCTAAAGAACGTTTTCTGGTGTCTATTTCGCTCATTGATGAGCTACACATTTTGCCATGTTTTCAAAGAACAAAAGATAATGTCTTTTGTACATAAAAATGTTCTCTCCTACGTAAAACTTTCCGTTACAAAACGTAGCCTTGTGAAAAAAGTAAATTTACTAAGGCAAAGGGGGTAGCTAGTCACCTCAGCCACTCCTCTGGAGGAACCCCTGGTGCGATTAATTCTTATTAAAAAGAGTAATAAGAAAAATATCAGCAACAAAACTTGACTAAACTTGGTCTTCCAGATTAATGTCCATTTCTTAATTGTTTCCTAACTATGGGCCAAACTGGTGGAAGAGAATCTCCACTTAGCGGTCGCCAATCGAGTCGATGAACATCACCATAATCTCAGACTATTTACGGTTCTTTCCTCGTGATGAAATTTAAGGTTGATGAGGTTGTTTAACCTCCTCCTCCGCAATATCTAAGGTCATATGATGGAGGAGACCTACGGCTTTACGTGGGATCCGAACCACGGGTCGCTACATAATCTGGACGCGGAGGACGGTCTCCCTTCCAACTACTACTCTTCACACCGTTGCTCACGTTCGGTTTCGTTCATAAAAAGAAAAACTTTAGTGTTTGTCATTTACCTTTACTTATTCGGACTATAGTGGATTTAATTTTCCCAGAAGAGTTCCTTGTTCCATGCACGGTCAGTGTGTAGAATATATATATATATATATATATATTAGTGGTGGACCGGATATCCGCATCCGCACTTCTGACTGCGGATATTACCTCTAATAAATTATGCAATTTACAATTAAATTAGCTTATAAAGTAGCTTATAAGGCCCAATCATGCACATTTCATGTAAAGTATTAATTATTAATGAACAAACGAATATATAAACCTCAAAATATAAATACGTGGTAAGACAGAAAATTGAATGAAACTTGTTTCATTGAATTTTCTGTGGCTGAAACTCTTGAGAAAGTTATTTTTTTTATCATAATGAAAATATTAATTTTAATTCTTATGCATTGCCTGCCATAATAGTAATATCATGAAATTTGAAAAATTATATCATATATTCATAATTCTATATTATATTGATAGATTAACTAAATATCCGCATCCGCGGATATTGAAATTAAAAATCCGCATCCGCAGATGTTGAAAAACTGACATCCGGTCCACCACTAATAAATATATATATATATATGTGTGTGTGTGTGTGTGTACAGGGTGTCCGAGAAAGGTTTGAAATGGAACAAAAAATCTTTGAGTTAATTATATACTGAATTTTAATTAATTTATTAATACGAAGGTGTTTAAGACCTTGTCGAGTTATCTTTAAATGTAAGTATGGAAGTACTATTTTTATTTATTTCAGGCGCCAATTTATTCCATGTCTTCACTATTTTGGATGAAAAGAAGTTATTACGGAAATACAGGGTGTTTGTAAAGTCGCGCAATCAATATATATTTATATACATTGTATTGCGCGACTTTATAAACACCCTGTATATTTTTAAAATATATCTATAAATTAAAAAAAATTAAATAATTCAGTAAATAGTACTTCCATAGATATATTCAGAGAGAAATTATATAATTACATCTTAAACACAGGTAATAATTATTAATTAATAACAAGTCTGCATTTCAAACCAAAGTAGATGTTTTATTTCTATTACGTGATCTTATACAATTTTGCCATGCTCATTTCAAATTTTACAACCATTTTTATGTATCACGTCGGGGCTTTTCACGAAATATAAGTCAGACTTTAATTCATAGTATGTATTAAACAATTAAATTTTCAAGAGTACAAAATTCAAAGTAAATTCATCTTTGATAATTAATTGATACATAATAGATCAATCGTGATTGATCAGTAGGAGAGAATCGTTTTTTTGCTCGTTTCTCGTGCTGCATTTCTTCCGAGCCTTCCCGTTTCAGAGACCAGCAGTAATTTGCCATCATGTTGACATCCCATCTTCCCTGGTATCTTTTTTCCATAGTCTTGATATCCTGGTGGAACCTTTCTCCTTGTTCCTCACTCACACTACCCAAGTTATCAGGAAAATAGTCCAACTGCGAGTGAAGGAAGTGAACCTTTAGACTCGTGTTGCAGCCTAGTTTTTCAAATGTATATATATATGATGCAAACCCACAAGGAAAAAGAAAAATGATTCCAAGGCCTTTCGTGTATTCAGAAGTCATTCCCTGACGAGGTGTACTTCTGAATACACGCAAGGCCTTGGAATCATTTTTCTTTTTCCTTGTGGGTTTGCAACATTCATTCATTTCACGTGTCTAATTGTGAAATTCATTCCATATATACAGGGCGTCCCAAAAAAATGTATACACACTTAACAGCTGATAGCTCAATTGATGTTTCTTTCTTTCCAAGTTAAACCCATTAGAATTAATAATGGCAGTCAGACTAAGCTTTGAACAAAGGAAATTCATTCTAAAATGCTACTGGAAGTGTGAAAACGCAGTTGAAGTGCAAAGACAGTTTAGGAGGGAGTTTCAAACAGATCCACCAACGCGACTTACCATCACTCGAATTAGAGATAAGTTTGAAGCCGATGGAACTGTTCAGAATGTCCACAAGAAGCGTTCCGGAAGACCACGGACATCGACAAGCCCCACAAAGCAAGAAAGAGTACTGGAAACGTATCACCAAAGTCCAAGAAAATCTGTGCGGCAAGCGAGTCGTGAGGTAGGAATTTCAGAATCGTCTGTCCAACGCATTTTGAAGCGCTGTCAATGGAAAAGTTACATTCCAAGATTAGTCCATGCTATTAATGAAGATGATGATGATGATCCGGACCGAAGAGTGGAGTATTGCGAGTGGTACTTGGCACGATGTGGATGTGGATTGGACGAAGGGGTTTCGTAGAATACCCTCCGCGTTCACCAGACCTCACACCACTAGACTCTTTTTATGGGGATACTTAAAAGACAAAGTCTACGCTATAAAACCTGCAACAGTCGCTGAATTGAGAGCAGCCATTGAACGAGAATGCACACAAATACCAAACGAAATGTTTCGTGATGTTTGCGATTCCATTGCTTCGCGTTATCAGCAGTGCCTGGACCAGAACGGACGTCAGTTTGAAAACAGGCGTTGACAAAACAATTAAATAATGTCTGTAGATTCTATTACATTTTGAAAATGAAATGTATTTTAATAAACACTGCCTTTATAATTATTTAAAGTGTGTATACATTTTTTTGGGACGACCTATATATATATATATATATACAGGGTGATCAAAAAGTCGATGTGCACCTATATTACTCTGAGAGACAAAAGTGCATACATACAAGAAGTTAGATATTTTAATAAAAAATTATACGATATCGTCCAATTTGTGTTACTGTAATATTGCACGATATTGTATAATTTCTTATTAAAATATCCAACTTCTTGTATGTATGCACTTTTGTCTCTCAGAGTAAATAGGTGCACATTGACTTTTTGATCACCCTATATATATATATATATATATATATATAACCTTTGGTTAGCTTCCGCCCGAATTGTTCATTCTGACGAAGGTCAAGCTTTTCACTCCACCTTAGACCTACAGTTTAACGTGGAATCCGAACCACGCCCCATCAGCAGCCCAGCGTCTTAAGCACTAGGCCACCTAGGGTACCCATTTATCTACCAACCACTTTCTTTATTGTGTGGAAGGATGAACAGCTGGGTTTTGCTGCGCGCCGGCTGCCGTCGGGTCTCGAACCCGGGGCCGATGGATTCGTAGTCAGCGACGCTAACCACTACACCACGTAAAGAACGACGCTTGTATAGAAGAACATTCCGCGCAAGAATGTTCTTCTATACAAGCGTCGTTCTTTACGTTAATTATACTGCGTGTTCTTCGCAGTTGAAATGTATATATAGGTGCGGCATGCGGGAGGTGCCCCCCTCGTGGCATTGGTTTCTGCGCGTATGTAGGAGAATTACGACTTCTGATCGAGTGAGGACCATGGTGTAGTGGTTATCATATCTGACCGGCAATCGGAAGATCCCGGGTGGTTACCTCACTTTTTCATTTGTTCGTTCTCCCTCCTCATCTTGCGCGGAATGTTCTTCTATACAAGCGTCGTCTTTACGTTAATTATACTGCGTGTTCTTTGCAGTTGAAATGTGTATATATATATATGGTATGAGCATATAAATATAATGATTATGCAATATATGTGTATAATATATACATACAATGATTTATTCATTATTAATGAATAAATCATTGTATGTATATATTATACACATATATTGCATAATTGGGTGTATATCTACAGAGTATACCACCCATAAAATGGGTGATAGGTATTTGCCAGAAAACTGTACGTGATGAGGAAAAATGGCTGTGATTTTTTGATTCAGCACACCTGAATTGATAAAAAACTTTTAGGTATGTTGAAACATCAGATGTTACACACCAGTGTAATTAAACAATTAAACTTAAATATACAGGGTGTCCCATAAGTCTGGTCTTATAGTAAAATTTATTTTAAATTAAATTTACACAAAATTAGAACTAAAACAAATGTTCAAATTGATGTCTTGTTTTGCGACCTTTTTTTTGTTGTTGCAGGTAGAATAACACGCGGTGGTTAATATGGAAGCGAGTTACATTCCTCAGGAAAAGGCGGAAATTGTTCTTTTGCATACTTCTGGTCTTAGCCAAAGACAGCCATTGTGTTCTTCTACCCGCAACAAAAAAAAAAAGGTCCCAAAACAAGACGTCAATTTGAACATTTATTTTAGTTCTAATGTACTACTTTTGTAAATTTAATCAAAAATAAATTTTCTTATGACACTGGGCTTATTGGACACCCTGTATAATTAACATAAACTTGGTGAGTGCCATTACAAACTGTCTGAAGAAGTTTGTTGAGGTCATTTTGTTTAAAGTCTTATTTGTGTGTGTGTGTGTGTGTGTGTTGAAACCTGATCTTGTAGGAAAGTCAAAGAAAGGAGTACATCTTTCAAAAACTTTATTTTTCCAAGTACAGTGTGATTTATGTGTACAAAATTCAATACCTACAAGGTATTTGTAGAGTTTCGTTTCAATGCGTTAAGGCACAAAATAATTGTTCTAAAAAGTAACATAATTCATATATATATATATATAGGCAAAGCTACATGGGTACAACACCAAATACATGGTTATTTGATGATCGATCCACATGCTTGAGCTATGCAAAAATTTCACAAACTCTGATTATTTTTTTTGTCAATAAACTTAAAGGGTTGAATCGTTATTATTAACCAATAAATTGGATGTTAAAATCATTGGGTTATTTTGACTAATTGTTTTTTTCTGCTTGCTTTTATAAACTGATGCAGATTTGCCGATTGCCGGTTTTTGTCCGTTTTTTTTTATAATTAATTTTAGTATTTCAGTTCCGATATTAAATTGACAGTTTTGTTAACAGGGATAATGAAGGGTATAATTACGGATTTCCATTTTAACCAGGGTTAACATATTTTGGTTTACATTCCAAGTTGTATTTCCTCGAAAGTTTCTGTCTGTCTGTCTCAAAATTCATCAACGAACCTTTCACTGATCGATATAGAAATAATTTTCAATGAAACGGCGCTTAGTCGTTTGATATAGTTCATGTTGAAAATCCATCACAAATTTATTGTATGAATACTTCGTATATTAATTGTTTTTTCATATTAAATACAATTTGCATAACTATGCAAAATTAGTTATTTATTAGACATTTAATTAGACATTTAAAGTCAGTTATTTTACCAGACCACACCACGAACTATTCAACAGTTAAAAGACAACATACAACAAGACCGTAACAACATTAATATGGTTGTCTTAGGTAACGTTCAATGTAACTTACGTGATCGAATTAACATGCGTCAATACCTGAATGACATCCAATTTGAACATTTATTCTCTTCATAACAAATAAAAAATAATATCTTATGGTAACAGACTTTTGTTACACCCATATATATATATATATATATATATATATATATATATATATATATATATATATATATATATATATATAATATATACACCGGGTGTCCGAGAATTATCTGTACAAGTTTTGGCTGTTATTAAAAGTCAACCATGAAGTGTAGAAATTCCAGTGTTGTCCCATTTTACAGAGAATCTCATTAAGTTTTTTTCTGATACAAGTTTTGACAAGTTTTTTAGAAATTCAAGTGTGTCCGAAAATTATCCGTACAATTTCATCTTTTAATAAAATTCTTGATAACACACGTAAAATTCTTAAACAAGATTATTTAGAATCTGTATTTTCAAAAGTTTCTTTTATTAAAGTAACGTTGTTACAAACATTCGATATGTGCACCATCAGTGATTCGCAAAACATCCAATCGATAATCCAAATGTTGCCATGTACGCTGCAGCATATCCACATCAATTCGCTCAATAGCAGCTGTGATTCTTGCTTTTAAATCATTAATGTCTGTCACCCGCGTACAAAAAAGAAAAAACTTGTCAAAACTTATCAGAAAAAACTTAATGAGTTTCTCTGTAAAATGGGACAACACTAGAATTTCTACACTTCATGGTTGACTTTTAATAACAGCCAAAAATTGTACAGATAATTCTCGGACACCCGGTATATATATATATTTATGGGATGAATTCCACAATTAAACACGTGAAATGAATGAGTGCTGCAAACCACAAGGAAAAAGAAAAACGATTCCGAGGCCTTTCGTGTATTCAGAGCTACACCTCGTCATTCCCTGACGAGGTGTAGCTCTGAATACACGAAAGGCCTCGGAATCGTTTTTCTTTTTCCTTGTGGGTTTGCAGCATATATATATATATATATATATATATATAGGGGCGGACTGACAGCAACATGGGCCCTCGGGCATAATGAGGTCCTGGACCCCTAGAAATCCGGTTTTTTTTCATATTACAGTTCGATTATACCTTTGACCCAACTGAGAACACTCACTGTTTTATGATGACGCCTGGCTCTCGGTCCATGCCCGATTACCCGACCGCTCAGTCCGCCCCATATATTATATATATATATAATATATATATATATATATATATATATATATGCTGGGAAGTTCTAATTACTGGCACTGTTAAAGGTGGTGCCAAATATCATAATTTTAAAAGGAAATTCGTTGGTGGGTACAACTTAAAATTAATCGCATTACTGGGTTTTAATACCGAGTTAAAAACAGGGACATTTAAAAAAATAAAACAGCTGAGTAAATAAATTAAGAGTTTACTGTTCATCGTCTGTAACAGCAGAGTTATTCGTTTTATATATATATATATATAATATATATATATATATATTATATATATATATATATATATATATATATATATGAAAATTATTTGACGAAAGTAACACGTGAATAATATTCATGATGAAAATAACCACGAAGGAAAAAGGAAACACAGAATGGTGCTCAAGCGCTTTCGTCTAATGACATCATCAGGAACACTCCTGTTCCTAAGGATGTCATTAGACGAAAACGCTTGAGCACCATTTTGTGTTTCCTTTTTCCTTATTTTTGTCATATATTATATATAATATATATATATATATATATATATATATTAAAAATCACCTTTATTCTTTATTAAAAGTTTGAATAAGGACTTGAAATTATTATTGTAAAATAAAAAATGAAAGGCAATGTACTTCAAATGTACTTCATCTATCCAACCATGCATATGACCCAGAAACAAGGTCGATACTCATCCATATTGATGTGACACAATTACTATTATTAAGGGTATGTAAAACTCAAGATAGATTCTGCATGCTCCTCCAATCGGGTGGACTTAAAAAAAATTTAATTTCTCTTCCTTTAAATAAAGAGAAATTAATAAAGATGGCAACAGAGTCAACGGATGACTGTAAACATATACTGTAACGTTTAATTAACCTACACCGTAAAGTTTAACTGATTTGAGGCATACAGATCACCACCCATGGTTTGGTCAAAACACGCAACGTTAACAATCCAGGAGACCTATTGTTAGCTCCGTGAACTCCGTAACCTATAAGGTATCTAAATGGGTTAGTCAATTTATTATAACTCCTCTAGTTGGATCTATTTTCCCGAATCCTAAACTGTAAATAACGTGGATCTTATTAACAAATTGAAGTTCCCAAATGATACAAATTTCAAACTGTTTAGTTTTGATGCATGTTTTTTATGCACTAACGTTCCTGTTGATGACTTTTTTAACTTCGTGAATGAAAGAAAGAGGTACTTTGAGAAATTGTTTGAACTTGTATACAATTGAGAGAGAGAGAGATTGATTTTATATTTGGTGGTTTTTTTTTTTGTATTATTATTATTTAGGGTTTTTGAATTATTTTATTGAGTATCTATTTTTTACATTTGTAAATTTACTGTATTTTGAGCGATGAAATTTGCGTTAGAACTTACGTAAATTTGTTAATAAAGAGAGGTAAGATTTGTGATTTTATATTCGACGTTATTTTATAATTATTATTATTATTTATTATTATTATTATTATTATTATTATTATTATTAATTGGTGTTTCACTTTAGTTATTTCTTTAACAAACAAACAAACCCACGGCGGTTGCAGCTGCGGTTAAGACGTATCATACCGCGGCAATGGCACGGTGCGGTAATTTCGGCCAGCCCGTGTTTCGCGTTCACCAGTTCGGATGTGTTTTGTTATTTTCAAATATTTTGGTTGTGATGTTTTAGAGCTGTTTATTATTATTGTTTGAATAATTTATTTTTGTAATTTGTAATTTTCTAAAGTTAATTTTAATTTCGATGAAGAACGTCTTGTTTGTTTAATCTCTCAGAATGCTCAGAGTTTGTAACTGGTCAGGTAGAGGTGATGGACATGATGTAGATGTTAGTTATCTGGATTTTAGAAAGGCGTGTGACAAGGTTCTACATATATTCTGTATGAACTAAATCTCATGGGATATCGGAGTCAGTCATAAATTGAGTAGAAAAGTGGTTAAAGACAGAAAACAGTAATTTTAAATGGTCATGAATCAGGGTGAAAGAAAGTGAAAAGTGGGGTACCACATGGATCAGTTTTACGTCCGTTACTCTTTATTTTATATCTAAATGCTTTAAAGGAGGAGTTAGGCAGTAAAATATCTAAATTTGCAGATGATACAAAAGTAGTTGCCCATTTATAAATATAGAAAAATCTTATAAACTACAAAAAAATCTTCATAGATTAGCCGCCTGTGCAGCTGAAATTCAATGTTAAAAAATGCAAAGTCCTCCATTTTGGGACAAATAATGAAAACTTTAGTTAGGAGATGCAAGGAAACTGGTTAGATGATGATGACAGAAAAAGATCTTGGCATTGTCGTTAGTAGTGATCTAAACTTCTAGGCAGTGCTTAGAGGTTAGAAATAAAGCAAATAAAATGCTAGGTATTATTAAGAGGAATGTTAGTTACAAGAGTAAGGAAGTCATCTGTAAATTATATAATTATTATGTTAGACCTCGCTTAGAATACTGCATTCAAGCTTGGACACCTCACCATAGGCAAGATATAGATATGATGGAAGGTGTGCAACGTTGGGCAACCAAACTCATTTCCAGCTTTAGAAGGTTGGAATACAGTGAAAGATTAAAGGAACTGGGCATTTTTAGTTTTGAGAGACGTTGTTTGAGGGGAGATATGATACAGATGTTCAAAATGTTTTCGGGTGTAATGTAAATTTAGATGTAATTTTTTCTTATTAGAGTTTGCGGTAGAATTCATGGGCACATTAAAAAATTGGAATACAGACTTGTGGACTGGATCAGCGAAAACATCTTTTTAGTCAAAGAGTAGAAGACTTCTCGAATGACTTGCCATATGATGTGGTAAATAGTAGCTCCTTAGTTTTAAGCAAAAATTGGACGCTTTCATGACTGAAACAGAGTTTGTAAGTTTTGTAAGCAATGTATATTTTAGCTGAAGTTATGTAGACTACCTCGGTACCTCTGAAAATAGTTTTATGTTAATTAGCCAACTTAAAAATTATATTTTATAAAATTTTATTATAAAATGTAGCTTTAGATCATCTTTGACTTAGATAACTTCGATAGGCCCGCGTGGCTTCATGTTTTCAAATGTAAAGTTTTTTATACCTTTAATAAATGAATATAAATTTATTTCTAAATAACTTATTTTAATGTAAAATTTTTGTGAAAGTATTTTTTTTTTTTCAAATGGGTGAAGTTCACACAAATGAGTGTATAGGTATAGATAAGTAGGCGAGTACAGAGCATTGGACACACACACACACACAGGCGTTTATAAGTCTTCACTGATGCCTATGTATTCCCCAATGGGCTGTTTACCCAGGCAAATCGACCCAACCATTTTAGGACAGTCAAATTGGCCTTTTCAGCCATTTCAGCCAGTCAGATGGCTTTATCGGCTTTAATTCTCTCTCAATTTGTCTTTCTGGCTGTACTCAGCCGCTGTAGACTCGGGTGAGGGAGGTTGCATTCTTCTGTCTCCTCATTTCTTTCTATTTTTTTTTGATAATACATTACTTTTGTTTTTAAACTCTAAGTTTATTTACTCGTAAAATATTTTATTTTAATCTCTTAAGTTTTTCTATAGAATTAATTTATATTTTTTCCTTTTATTCTAAGTTATAATAAAAGCAAAAACAACGAGTGGGGTTTGGATTTGTAGGTTGTGGTCGTGGGGTGAGGCAGGACGTGCGCTTTGTCCGGACGGCTTTGGTACGTTGCCGGCAGTGAGAAGTGTTGGGTGGCCTCTAAACTTCGAACGTTATGTATTCGTAATTTCTCTCTCTCTCTCTCTCTCTCTCTCTCTCTCTCTCTCTCTCTCTCTCTCTCTCTATATATATATATATATATATATATATATAATATATATATAATACACTGTACATATATACAATAGTTAACAAAAACTGAATAATCTGTAAAAATTTTATATTGCCTCTCTTTTTCTCGGCGATTAAAAAGGATTAGAAACACTAATGGAACTAAAAAGATTTTTTAGTGTCCCCTCCCCCTCGGTCTCTTTGTGTCAGCGTCACCACTCACCATTCCTAAACCTATCCCTTTCCAGCCATTCGTTTTTGCACTCATACTACTGCACTGAATTTTTCGAATCTGAGTTCCGCAATATTATGAACATTCGCCTTTAAACTTCGTTATCGTGTTCCATTTCTGGAAAGCTTAAAATAGGTATTATAGTAGTGTAGCTCACAAGGCGTTTGGGATCACCTGAAGGTCAGGGCCCCCATGTATTCTTGTTTTTGCTTTACAGTACCAAATATAATAATAAGTTAAATTGAATGCCCGTTAGGTCAACTGTACGCCCTTGACGATTGGTTAGGTTAAGTCGTGATATTTTCGGTAGTTTTAACGAAGATATCATTTGGTAATTGAGGCTGGGGGCCCTGATCTTCAGGTGATCCGGCGTTTGGTCATGCAGATATCCTTAGCATCCTTACCGTGTAAATTTTAAACACCTTCCGACTTTATACACTTAAAACAAACTCAATTACGTGATTTTAAAGGCAGAATAAGTTTATAATTATTTACCTAATAAAAAAAAACAGTCCGGATAATGCAGCTGAGTGTATGTATTCCATCGATTGTAAGCAATACGACTTTGTTTACGTAGGTTAAACAGGCAAAAACTTTAGATGTCAGAGCAAATTAGCATAAATATGTTTGTAGAACCGTCAGTAATTCTAACGCATTGTTTAATCATACGCAGCGATATAATCATTGTATTAGTTGGTGAAGTTTTTAAAGACATAAAAAATCAAATATAACCGAAAGGAACATTCGTGAATGTGTATTTATATATTTTGTAAAAAATAATTTAATAACAGTTTGAAAACTTATAAATTGACCATATCTTCCTAAAATATCGTTTTCTCCTTATTTTAGTACCTGTTAATCCTCCTAACTATTTATTCTTGTCTTCCTTCATTCCCTTGACGAGTGCATTGCTCAATACACGAAACACTTCGGAATTGCTTTTTATTTTTCCCTGTAAGTTTGCATCATTTTAGAATTTGCATATGTTTGTGAAATTTATATATAATATATATATAGATATATATATATACACTAAACTTTAGAGTTACATATAATTTAGTTAGACTACTTCTCGCGCATTTAATTAAGACAAGAAAATTGCATATGTAATGTCATAATATTTAATTAATATCAATATATTTAATGGTCAATTATGTCATTATACTAATTATTTTCACTTCCATAACAGTGTTTTCAACAAAAATGTCCTGAATAAAATTTTAAATTTATATAATAAATTTATATAATATATATAATATATATATATATATATATATATATATATATATATATATGTTGACATAAGATACATGTAACTAATTTATTCCATATTTTTTTTTAATAATTTAATATTTTTTATGATTACAGACGCGATAAACAGTAATATATTTTTTCCTTCGAGCCTCGTGATTGGTCAGTTATTTTGTTGCATAACAATGAAATCTGATTGGCTGACGTTCAAGCGAATGTCGAAAACCAGGCAAAGATATTCATCTCGGCAGTGCCAACACGCAATATATATATATATATATATATATATACTCACAGCATTCTTCTCCTTGTAGGATCTGACGTTACGCATTCTTTCCGTAAAAACGGGTCGAATGAATTTAATTTCTGATGGATCGCGGTCAAATAAAACGGTCACATGGTCAAATGACCCGCCTGCTGACCCGTTTCGCGTAATCTGTGGTCCATATTTCATTCTCGTTCGACATTTCCTTTCTTCTTTATTTAATTTAATATATTTTTTTTTAAACACAATTGTAGGTCATTCTTTTTCGGCCATTTTTATTATAAAGACCTCTGTATATATATATATATATATATATATATATATATATATATATAAACACGTAAAACATTTTTAAGTAATGCAAAAAATATTACATCTGATCAACGTACAAGCACTTGTGAAATATTTATCTTCGTATTATTATTATTATTATCATCATTATTATTATTTAGAATTCAAAATTGTAAATCAATTGAAACAATTGTATACACTGTCAATTTACACACACACCACGCACACACACAATGTTTAATAAATAGTTCGTTGTAAATCACGTTTTTCATTACATCATATATATATACAGTTTCCTTTTTTAAGTTACAGTCTTTACTGTTTCTTCTTCATTCTTTTTGTGATATACAAACTGTAAACTTATAGGAATATAACATATATATATATATATATATAATATATATATATATATATATATATATATATATATATATATATATATATAAAATATATATATTATATATAAATATATAATTATATTATTATAATATATAATTTTTTTTTCAGACACTTTCTTCTTCCATTGCAGTGGATAGATTCTGCAAAATAAATAATTAAAATTAGTAATTTAATGTACAACAAATATATATATAATATATATTATATATATATATATATATATATATATATATATCCGCTTTGGATGGGTTTCCGGGAAACCCGAGTTTAACACACGAAAATGAGGACCAAGGCGATTGTATAAAACATTTATTCCAATTGGACGTTTCGAATCTAACTAGAGTTATCAACAAATCTAAAAACGAGATTATAAATAATTACTTAAAAGCAATAAAATAAATCCAAAAGAAGCTATAAAATACATGTCACAAACGGAGTGAAACTCGTCGTGTGGTGCTGGAGACCAAAAAAAAATTGGGAACATTTTTTTTTTCTCAGCGGACAAGCTAAAGTTAGTTGGTTTACGCAATATTTAATTTTATGGAAGCCGCTAAATCATTATGGGATGGACGGAGTTGTTTAATGTACAGAGATTCCAATACTCTTAAATCAATAACGTTAACAGAGGATGACAAAAGAGAAAAATTATTAATATTAAATGGATGATTTACAATGACAGAATGATTACGTGTAACTCACAATTCTGGAATAAATATTTTTACATAATCGCCTTCGTCTGATCTTGATGTGCAAACATCAGATTTTCAAGAAACCTATCCATAGATTATATATATATATATATATATATATATATATATATATATATATATATATATATATATATATAATATCCTTATATAGTGGTACACTGTAGTACAGTACAATGAACACTGATTGGTTGACTTACCTCGTTAATACCAGGAATAAACGGGCGTGGGAAAGTGCTGAGAAGCGCCTCGCGCATGCGCTAAGCCATGCGGAAAGGAGGACGGCGAAAGGGCTGCGGCGGCGGCCGCAGCAGCGGAAGAGGAGGATGCGGCACCGCCCATGGCACCCCGTAGTTGATTGGTCGCCCAAGACGACGATGCGGCACCTGGAAGTGCCATTGCAGAGGCCCCCATTCCCGAAGCGCCCGCTTGGGATCCCCCGCTCATACCCACGCTGGATCCCTTCAAGGGAGAAAAGTGTTCAAAAGTTAAATTAATTATTGTTGTTGTTTGAGGAACTAAAAGAAGATCAACTTCTAATTAATAATTAAAACATTTTATTAAAAAAACACTTACTTGTGATGAAATGAGAACGGGATTGCCGCAGGAAGAGAGAGCAGCACTCATAGCGGGATAAGAGGCGGCTGCCGCTGCAGCCATGTTCGTCGCTCTCGACGCGTCCGCCGCCAACGACGAGCTCTGATGGAGACTGGCAGCGCCGCCTTGATAAAGACTTGTAGCATCTGAGGCAGGAGAGTGAAATGATACATTGTCAACTGCAGAAGGTCAAAAGTTTAAAGAATGTGAAGATACAATCACACGTGTACAACACAGACTAAATGCTTGTAACCACCTTTTATGCTCGTAGTGGGGCCGTAAAATTCAAAAACGTTTGGAAAAGCAATAATATTTGTGTGTTTACGCACCTTAGGCTGTAAAAGATACCAGTAACGTTATATAATATATATATATATATATAATATATATATATATATAGTTATTATCTGAGCAGTAAGTTCAAATTTTGAATATAATATAAAACCCACAATTACGAACACTGATAAAACTCATGATTACGGCCTGTCATGATCATGAAAGAATAGGTGGTAACAAACTTTTGATTTACACTGAACAGTCTCGGAAAAAAGTTCTCCGAAAAGATAAGTATATGAAAAAATATTGAAAATTTAAACAATGATTACCAGTTTTTAACTGATCAGAAGAAAAAAAAGAAAAAAATAATCTGATCATTAAAAGATCAATAAAGAAAACTGATCAACTGCAATTATCTTTGACATTTTTTGATTTTGTTGGATTTAGGCCTACTTTTTAACCAATTGTGAATTCTTTATGGATTTTAAATTTTCTATTTTTTTTATGGATATTTATTTCTATACTATTAATAACTGGAGGTCCACCGAAATCTCATATACTGTATATATATATATATATTATATATAATATATATATATGTATATATATATATATATATATGATGTAAACCTACAAGGAAAAAGAAAAAATATTCCAAGGCCTTTCGTCTATTCAGCAGTACACCTCGTCACACGAAAGGCCTTGGAATATTTTTTCTTTTTCCTTGTGGATTTGCATCATTAATTCATTTCACGTGTTTAAGTGTGAAATTAATCCCATATATATATATATATATATATATATATATATATATATATATATATATATATATATATATATTACGCGGTTATCCATGATTCATTCAACCGTGAAATGAGTAAACCTTGATGTATTAATTGTGACTTGTGCACTTATTCGTAATCATGACACCGAGTTAACCGTGATTTGGCGGAGTGTTTACATACGGGGCTCGCCTCACGCTTCAGTCAGTGTCACTCCGTTTCATAGAGTACACATGTGCGCTTGTGGTTTCGTATATCTTCACGTTTTGTGGTGAGTACAAACTACTTAATTATACATTATATTGTAACAGAATAATAGTGTGTGGTGGCGCGCGAGGTGGGAGACCAGCCAGTGATGGCGGACAGCACCGGCTGCACCCCATCCTCGCCCACCGCAGCGTGCACTGAGTTAACCGTAAAATTAGCTTATCCGAGATCATGGACCGACCATCAGTCACGGATAACTGAGTGAGTATATATATATATATATATACATACACTGTATATATTAGAAACGCATTCAGTCAGAAATGGAACGTTTAGTGAGCGTTTTATACAAAGTTTTATAAACGGAATCCGAATCACGGGTTGCTACATCGTATGGACGCGGAGGATGGTCCTCCATTCAGCTACAACACAGACCCAATGTCGCTTAACTTCACTGATTGGTGGGAAGCGTTGTTACGATATTGGCCCTATAGAATAGGTCGAAAGCGCGTGTTTTGCTTCTAATAAATAAGTTAACTTATTGTGGCTCTATTCTACCACAGGCTAAATTTCGTCCTATTCGTTTCTCATCATAATTTTTATCGAGCTTATCTATATAATATACGATACCCAAGAAAGTAAAATCAATTTTTCATGACAAAATATTTTTACCATGTTTTGAAATAATTTCATGCATTTAACACACACACACACACACACACACACACAATTTTATATATATATATATATATATATATTATATATATATATATATATATATATATATATATATATATAGTTATATATGTAATGATGATGCTCTAAAAGTTATATTTTAAAAATGTCCTTTAAGTGATCCGTTTCGGACAGAAAACTTGGGAAAATGGATTAAAAAAATGAAAAATGTGGACACATGACCTACATGAGCTGTTCCGCACGCGTTTCCATTATCATTACAGCTATAGTGACGCTTTATGATTCGAACCTTGAGTTTGAGCTCCGAAGGTCGAACTTGGATCCGTGAAGCCTTGGAACATGTATGACGTTGGGGCAGAGGAATAAGACATGGGTAGGCCCATAGCATTAAAGTTGCCCACGCCCCCGGATGCCATTTGCTTGCGTAGACGCTCTCCTGTTGCTAACCACACCTGAAGAGAATATCTAGGTTTCATTGGTTTGCCTCTGTCTTCATGGGGTTGTTTCTCTATTCAATTACCCGTTTGTCTATCTGTGTGACACTCTCATTAAACAGTAAATTAACAGTAAAGATCAACGGGTCTACTCGCGGTTAGTCTAAATAAAGTTGGAAACGGGTGTCTGGTTTAAGCCGTGCAAACAGAGAACTTGAAATGCAATTCCAAACGTCTAACCTGAATCCTAGCCTCCGTCAGTTTGGTCCTTTGCGCCAGTTCCTCCCTCGTATAGATGTCGGGGTATTGCGTCCTCTCGAACGCTTTTTCAAGTTCGTCTAATTGATGCGCCGTGAAGGTCGTCCTCGAACGTCGTTGCTTCCTCTTCAGGAGAACCTGAGGGTCACTTTCATCTTCATCAGAGCCTTCGTCCGTGTCGGAGGAAGGGGAGGTCTTCACTGCACCACGGAAAAAGAGGGAAATATTAGTGAAGTTTCAAAGTTCTAAAAAATAGTGAAAACGAAGTGATGTAAATATGCTATTAGGAAAACTATATAACGTTCACACACACACACACACACACACACACACACACACACACACAATATATATAGCACAATGCCGATAAACGCCGATAAAACGGCTAAAAATATAGGACAATTATTTTCGATTACGCGGCCAAGCGCGCAGCAACCACGGGCTCGAGTTGAGCGCTTAAGACTGTGAGTGAGTGACTTCTAAGTGTGTAATGGTTCTATTATATTTTATTTGTATTTACAGGTCAACAACTACATTATAATATTACGCTACTGTTGTAGTTAAACGTCGCATATTTCTGGGGTCTTTGGAGTAAAAAGAACAAACCCCCCACTCCTAAAAACAGATATTCATAAAATGGGCCTCAGTCGTGTTGGTCATGCATGGTTACGTATTTTAGATGATTGAAATATTGTGCATCATATGGGCACTTGAAACTCCATTTTGATTCGCATATCATAAGAAAAGATCGACGTTCATCCATTTTTGGCTTTTATGCCCTCTTTTTGCTATACGGTTTTTTTAACTGTTTAAACTTTGTATAATTTTTCTAATATTTCATTTTAAAAATTGCATTTTGCGGGGGGGGGGGGGGGGGGGGGGGGAGGGGGTAACATATATTTAATTTAAAAGTAAATATACCACCCGATTTCTCCAAGTATTTGTAATCTATAATTTTATGCACATTTAAAGGCGGGTATCTGAATTTCAATTTTTGTCTACCCAAAAATGCCCATAAGTAAAAAATTCATCAAAATCACACGCATATCATTTCCCCTTTGCAGTTTCATGATTTCTCATTTTCTGACATGGATCCTGACGCATGTCAATTAATTGAATTATAAAAAACGACAAATTTTAAATTAAAGTGATCATAATGATGACTGAGATACACGAATTTTTGCAAGATTGGATTTTTGAATTTGTAAAACCATCAATTATTTGTATATTATTTGATTTTATATTTGTAATATTATATATATATATATATATATAAAATATATTCTTTTTTTAATTAAGTATGGAGAGAAATTACCACTTTCTACTCAGTGTGATTCTCATTTCATTCCTCGTCAGAATCTCTGAGGAAATGACTCTGAAATCGACCCTATACCCAACGTATAGGATTTCCTACTTTAGGTTGATTTTCCATACAAAATACTCCTCGGGGCCCCGAATTATTTCACGGTCCCCTTTTTAACCTTTCCCAAATTAGGAAATTCTTTCTCAAATTTGGAATTCTCATTTGCGGACGTGGCTGAGAATGGGAATGACATTAACTGGGAATTAATCAGATGGAATGCTTGAACGAAGGGAGTATTGTAACAATTGAAACGTCACGCTTAATAACTATTTGCTCAGAGAAAGAAAACGCGTTTTGTTCGAAGTCTTCGCTTTAGCAAATGTTCGAACGTGTGTCCAGCAAACGTGGGCGCATTCATAATTGTTTTATGCCATGTATGATATACAGTCAGTTGGGGTAATAGAGGTCGCGCGGGGTAATTGAGTCTGTTTTGTTTTTCCAAGAATTTTTCGTTCCGAGACCATTTTTGGTCAGAAAAGTGTTTCAAACCAGGCTAAGTTACAAACTCGCTATTAGAGTGATTTATCTTTAATGTATGAGTGTTAAGGTGATTAGATTTCACCGTTAACGAGAGACGCGAATAGTCCAAGTTCGATCCCATTGCGCGCTTCGTCGTAGCCAATGTTGTGACACCGCTTCCCATTGATCAGCGAAGTTAAGCGACAATGGGTCTGATGATAATTGGATGGAAGACCGTCCTCCGCGTCCAGACTATGTAGCGACCCGTGGTTCCCCACGTAAAGCTGTAGGTCCCCTCCGTTATATGACCTTAGATGTTGCGAAGGAGGTTAAACAACCCCATCATTACATCATTACATTTCGATTCTACTGCTGGAGATCACGTTCATGTAAATGTATGCAGTCATTCCCTGGCAAAATAATTGTTGAAAACGAGACCTAACTTTAATTATAGTCTTCAGAGGCGTGAATTCTATCGTGTATTCTAACAGTTAACATCTACGAAGGAAATATAAAATCTCTTATTACAAAATTGCTGTGATTATGAAGGAATTTTAGTTACTCTGTTAAGGAAGAAGCCTTTAATAAAGTGTTGTCTAACTTGAAAGGCATAATAAATATTTTGCGCTTGTATAAATTATAACTTTAATGTGAATACATTTAGAAACGTAAATTATCCTTCCTGAGCGAAAACAATCATGCGTGTTAAAATTTTTCCAAATGTACCCGTAAAGTTGTTCCATGTATACAGACCACCGTTTCTAAAAAAAAATAATTGTTTCATTTGATCGAATATGGAACGATTTTTAATGAATTTTATTTTGTGATGGTCCATAAAATTGGTTCAGAATTGGTCTAGAAAAAAAGTTGTTCCAACACTGTGAAATAAAAGTGTTTCATACAGAAAATTGCTTCATTGGCTACATGAACCAATTATGGAGCGATTTCTTTGTGAAGACAATGATTTATCATTCAAACCGTTGTAACAACTTTCCTTTCCGGAATGATTATGAACCAATTACATCGACAGTAAAAGTAAAATTGATTCAGAATCGTTCCGTATTCGGTTCAAATGGAACAATTAAATTTATAGAAACGTTGGTCTGTATGGAACAACAACTTGATTTACAGTTTATTGTATATTATCATGTGATCAAATCGGAAAACCGCGAAACAAACGGGCGTAAACTACATGTATAAAGCGTATGGATTCTGGTTATTTGAATTGATTCATCACACACACACACACACACACACACACACACACCACACACACACACACACACACACACACACACTGTTTGAAGTTCGAATCGATAAAAGATGTGAGCTATAAGAAAAATATATATCTGTTCATTTTTGAAAATAATTTTTACTTATAAACTCTGAAGTTTTAAACACTAAATATTCACGCAATTAATTTACACTCTTTCAATCAGGGTAGACGATTATTTTTTAAAAATAAAAAAATCAATCAGTAATTTTCTATTTAAATCGCTTGTTTTTTTTTATTCAATCTTTTTTAATTTGTATTTTTTACATACAAAACTATTTTAAAAAATTAAAAATAAACTAGCAATTATTAATAAGTTACAAATATTATGATCAATTGAAGAAAGAAAATAATAAAATAGAACTTTTTAAAAATAGGTTTTAATTTTAAAATATAACTTGATTTAACATCAATCTTATTTTTAATTTACGAGTTAAAAGTTAAAAAAAATTGTGATTTTTTTTAATCTTTCGTGTTTAGTGTTTACTTAGAAAAAAATAAGAGGTTCTGAACTTAAATATTTGTGAGTTAGGAATGCAAACTTTGCATCCTTATCAAATTCTACATGAGCGTCAATTAATCAGTGCGGAGGTCCAGAAACTGGCATACCGCACAGGCCACACGAATGCGGTCCATTGCACTAAGTCCTTGGTTATTATTAACCAGTATTGATGAGAATCGAATCCCCGACCTTAGTGTCATCACTTTGCGCCACGGGCGCTGGCCATCGGTACCAATGCTCAAGGAATTGTCACTCTGATTCAGTATGTACTTAATATATTTAGGACTATTTCAGTTTTTCTCAGTGTGAGTTAAAAATGATGTGTAATTGTATTGCTCCTAATATATGCTGCATATCTGTGTTTGTAGCTATTAACTACGAGTGCCAACCTCCTTATTAAAAATTATGTGGAATTATTTAACATAATTTAACATAGTAACATAAATAAATGGTACTTTATAATAATAGTTTTAAAAATCAGCAATAAATCAACAATTTTTATTTTAAAAAAATCAGTTTATTAAATCATTGCCAACCCTGTTTTTAGTCTTGCAAACTTTAAATAAAAATATATTTATATGTATATTTTATACGGGGTGTCCAGGAAATAATGGTACAAAAATAACATAATTTTTCTTAATAGTCAACATGTATACAATATAGTGGTGGACCGGATATCCGCGTCATTTTTAACATCCGCATCCGCACTTCTGGCTGCGGATGTTATGCGGATATTACCTCTAATAAATTATGCAATTTACAATTAAATTAGCTTATAAAGTAGCTTATAAGGCCCAGTCATGCACATTTCATGTAAAGTATTAATTATTAATGAAGAAACAAATATATAAACCTCAAAATATAAATAGCTGGTAACAGAAAATTGAATGAAACTTGTTTCATTGAATTTTCTGTGGCTGAAACTCTTGAGAAAGTTATTATTTTTATCATAATGAAAACATTAATATTAATTTTAATTCTTATGCATTGCCTGCCATAATAGTAATATCATGAAATTTGAGAAATTGTCATATATTCATAATTCTATATTATATTGATAGATTAACTAAATATCCGCATCCGCGGATATTGAAATTAAAAATCCGCATCCGCAGATGTTGAAAAACTGACATCCGGTCCACCACTAAATTACAATATATATGGTTGTTTACATTTCTAAACTGTCGCTACAATGCGTATACCACTCGAACTCTGTTAGAGCATTTGCAAGATGCTATTGTGGAATGGATCCAATAACCTATGTTTCTTTGTCGGAGTTCTGACAGACTAATGGGTTTGCACAATACAAAAGTGTTTTAATAAACTCCCATAGATAAAAATTCAAGAAAGTTAAGTCAGGTGATTGAATTGGCCATGCTATCAGTCCGCCACGGCCTATCCAGCGTTGAGGAAAGGTTGCGTCCAGAAAGTTGTGAACAGCAACGTCACAGTGGGAAGTCGCCTCCACTTGTTGAAAGATTACACTTCTGATGTTAACCTCAAGAGCCCTTAGTTGGGGAAGAAGAAATACATGTAACACGTTAGTTATACTTGGCTCCTGTCCAGGGTTGGCAAAAACCCAACCCAACTGGGTTTTTGCTGGGTTTTTGGTTTTTTGATGGGTTGAATTTTTTTTAGAAAGGTTCGATAATTATGTAGTGCCTAATATATCTATTATTTTATTTATCCAATCTACAATATATATTAAAAAGACATCATTATTTCACAGAAAGTTCAGATAGGAAAGATAATAATGACATATTAGAATTTTCTCCATTTTAATTTCAGATCTTTCCTTTATTTCTTAACAGCAGATTTCAGCTTTATTTAGACCTAACTCAAATTTAAATTTTTATAATGCCAAACTCAAAGAGTTAGAGGTGGAAGATCTAAAGCTAGCAAATGGGACGAGGTGACTTTATTAAGTGATCAGCCTACTAGAGTACTATGCAATTATTGCAAAGAAAGTATCACTCGAAAAATTGAGAGAGAGAAACATCATCTAGAGAAAGTTAGACCCGCACATATTGGTGGCAGACTTAAAGCTGCTGAATGGGATGAAGTAGAAATGTTGAGTGACCAACCAAATAGAGTTTGGTGCAAATACTGCGGATGTGTATTTTCGGAAAAAATAGAACGAGTGAAACATCATTTAGATCGATGCAATAAAAAATGGGTACAGGCTCGTGATGATGAAGCGGATGAGCTTACAAATACAGCTACATCAGCAACTCTTCCTCCTACACATAGACCCGGCAGTTTTGAGAGTAGACCCTCTTCAAGCAAATCATATGAAAGCCTGGTTCATGATGACACTACAATTCACAGTAGTGAGACTTCATTCACTTCAACCGCTTCTGAATCTTCCATATCATTTTTTCATTCTACTCCAGCCAAGAAAACGCAAGGTCAGATAATGCCATATGTGGTTAGAACAACTGTAGATCAAAAAGAACAACTAGATTTGCAAATGGCCAGATTTTTCTTTTCAGCAAATATTCCATTTGTAGTTGTAGAGAATAAAGAATTTATTAAATGGGTCCAAAATTTAAGACCAGGCTATTGTCCTCCAAGCAGAAAAAAATTATCTGATGACTCGCTAATCAAAGTGAATAATGAAGTAGGTACTGGATTCAATGAAAAAAGACTTAGTCAATTCTACTGTAACTTTAATTCAAGATGGTTGGAGCAATGTGTCAAATGATCCAGTAATTGCCCATAGTGTTCACAATGGGTGCAAATCCTTTTTAATAACTTTTCAATTTTTCATAATCTTTATTTACACATTGAATAATTTAAGAATTGTTTTTATAAGTCAGCTTACTTGAAATAATCAACATGCCAAATCATTCTAATTAGCTACAATTGAACAATGTAGCAATCAGAAAAATTTCAATTATTTTAAAATAAATATCTCGGAACAAAAACCCCAAAACCAACTGAAAATTCCAGTGGGTTTTGGGTTGGGTTTTTGGGTGCCAACCCTGCTCCTGTCACCATACGACCATCAAAGAAAAGTGGTCCGATTATAGCACGCGGAACGTTACTTTTGGTGAGACGACTCTAAGTTGATGTGTTTCAGCGCTGGATTGGCCACCTCGATCACCCTTTGGACTTGGATATCATGACAAACCCAAGTATTTGGCGAAACTCTGTCAAAGAATCTGCTACTGGATCCATTCCACAAGAGCATCTTGCTAAGCTTTAATGAAATTTGAGCGACGAGTGATGGTCATCATGTGGGAGTGTTCTAAATCTGAAAACAGTTTATATATATATATATATATATATATATATCAGTGGCGTGCATTTAGGGTAAGCTAGGTAAGCGCCGCCTACCCTAATAAAAATCTTATTAAAGAGAGTATCGTATTTTTCAGACTAGTCTACAGTACATACCAACTAGCCAGTTATGAAGTTTATCATTAGCTACTATAAATATAATTAATTATATAATATGTACAAATTGTACAATGTACATGTGGTGCGTGTGCTCGCACGCAATACCGCTTACCCTTTAGACGTACCCACCGGTGGGTACGCCACTGATATACAGTATATATATATATATATATATATATAATATATATATACAGGGCCGGATCTAGAAGTTGCGAGGCCCTAGGCAGATCTAGAAATTGCGAGGCCCTAGGCAGATCTAGAGGCCCTAGGCAGATCTAGAAATTGCGAGGCCCTAGGCCTATATATATGAAAATATGGACTTAATTATCGGTACTATACCAGCAATATTAGAATCCCGCATAGACAGAACTATGCCAGCACTTAAAAATTAAACCAAACCAAAATAATCACGCATGGAAATTGTATAAGAAATATAAATAAACCATACAAATAAGTATAAATTATAATAGGAATCAAGATTTGTATCGAAAATATAAGAGAATGATTTCTAAGATTTATATAATATTATAGGTAATGACTTTCCATAGTATACAAACGTTTTTCATATGTGATGTATAAAAGATGTTGACATTTCATTTTTTATAATAGTGAGCGATCGACTTATCAGGCTAAATACACTGGGGAACAAATTTTAACCTTTTTTTTGTTTCTTGGACGTGAATAGGTCGGTCTTATAGGATTTTTTCCGCTGATTCCGAATATAGCCGTAGAATTTCTCTATCACCCAAGGTTACTGAGAAATTTGTATTTTAATATTTATTCAAAAAGTGTATAGAAGTTAGTAAAAATACCTCATAAAAATTATATTAGTGGCACATTGACATTTAAAATATTCTTCTTAAAACTTCTTTGTCACTGATTTTCTCTTGTAGTTTTCATTAGGAGCTTCTCGCATCAATGTCCAGCAGTAATCAGCTAACATTGCCGGATCCCACCTCCCTTGGTAGCGTTTCTCCATAGTAGCTATATCTTGGTGGAATCTTTCTCCATGCTCATCGCTTACGTCGCCGAGGTTTTCAGGGAAGAAATCTAATGGAGTGCAAGAAATGGATTTTTAGTGACATATTACATCCCAATAACCTATATGCTTCAATCATGTCCTGCACTATTTTTTCATAGTTAGAGGCTTTGATGTTCCCTAGAAAATTGTGACAACATTCTTCATGGCCTCCCATGCCACTTTTTCTTTTCCTCTCAAGGCATCATCAAACTTTTGATCTTTCACGAGCTCTCTGATTTGGGGACCAACAAAGATCCCTTCTTTTATCTTTGCATCGCTAAGTCGTGAAAACTTTTTCTTCAAATATTTAATGCCTCATCTTCCTTGTTCATTGCTTTGGACAAAATTTTTCATGATGCCAAGTTTGATGTGAAGTGGCGGTAAGTATATTTTCTTGGGGTCAACTAAGGGTTCATGAGACACATTCTTCAGTCCTGGGATACATTTTTCACGAAGTGGCCAATCCTTTACAAATAATGCGAATCTCTGGCTCTGCTGTCCATTCACAAAGAAAGCAGCAGAACTTCGTATAACCGAGCTGCATTCCCAGAAGAAGCGCGACGACTTTTAAATCCCCACATATATACCAACGAAACTGGTCATAATTAATCTGCTGAAGGATGAGTTTCATATTTTCGTAGATTCCTTCATGTGGACAGCGTGCCCTACAGGAATGGAAGGGTATTTATTTCCATTGTGAAGTAGTACAACCTTGAGGCTTAGCTTCGAAAAGTCAATAAATAAACGCCAATCTTCAGATTTGTGCTCATGACCGAGAGCTAACAGCAGTCCATTTACATTATTACAGTAGCATAAACCACCTGACGAGGAGAAAATACTGCATCAGATCTTTTTGGCGAGTGCGGAACGCCGATATGCTTGTATCTTTTGCCAGCAAATTCCATTCACGTAACCTGGAGCCCAATAATTCCGCTTTCTTTTTCGAAGGTCCAAATCTCTCACGAGATCATTCAGCATAACCTGCGTTATCATACATGGTTTATTTGATTCAGGTTGCTGAAAGTCTGTATCTTTAGTGTCATCAATTTCCATTGGTTCAACTTCAGACTCTTCATCCAGTGTCCATGACTTTGGGGGAGTTGGAATTGGGTTATCATCGTCATGTAGTACTGGTCTCATGGCAGATGCAAGATTTGGGTTATTGAATTTTGTTTATTTTTGGCAGAGAATCCTGAAACGTTAGTCATACAAAAATAGCAATCCGTTAGGTGATCCTTGGGCTCTCTCCAAATCATTGGTATGGCAAATGGCATAGATTTGCGGGTACCTTTAATCTAACCTCTAAGAGTGACGGCACAGGAAATGCATGAGATATGAGGTGCCCAGGATTTGTCTTCGTCGCCTACCTTACATCCAAAATAAAGTTCGTAAGCTCTTCACGAGTGGGGTCATCGTCTTCCTCTGTGCCATTATGATCAGTTCTCCACATACGTAGCAAAATGTATCTTTGGGATTAATACAGTTTCGATTCATGCTGGCGGAAAATTATTGAAATCACGGAAAACTTTTTGGAATGAAAAACCAATTTTTTCTACTATGAAAATTTTTAAAATTTGAGCAAAACTTGAATTTTTTTTTTTTTTATTAAAAACTGTTTGTTTAAATAGCTATATTTTTTTAATGCAAAAAATACTATTAAATATAGTTAACCTGGAAAAAAAAGAAAGTAAAATTAAATTAGGACACTTAATTTTAACTAATATTTTGGGAAAACTCTGAGTAAATGGAAATATTATTTTCTCGAAAACTATGGGTGATAGAAGAATTCTGAAACCATATTTGGAATCAGCATCAAACGTTCTATAAGAAACACCAAGTAGTTTTCAAGAAACAAAAATGTTGTTCCCTAGTGATATTAATGCTTTAATATTTGGTTCAGATGCTCCTTGAATATTACAGCAATGCTTTTCTACTTTTCTTCGAGCTAAACTCTTCAATTAATTGAGAATGATCTAATGAATTTGTTATATCGTTTTCTATTGATAACATAGCTAATGATTGCAATCTCGCTTGAGACATGGTGGAACGCAAATATGTTTTAATAAGTTTGAGACGCGAGAAACTTCTTTCAGCCGAAGCAACAGTAACTGGGATGGTTAATACTATTCGAAGTGCAACATAAACATTAGGATAAATCTCACTTAGTTGTTTTTGCACTATATAAACAAGGGCATTTCCGAGATGTGTTTTCTCAGGTATAAACCTGCAAAGTACTTTAAGTTCTTCATAGAGTTCTAAATCATTAATATCACTTGAACAGAACGCGCAAAACGGCTTGAGCGAGGCCCCCTTTGGCGCGAGGCCCTAGGCGATCGCCTAGTTCGCCTATAGCTAAATCCGGGCCTGTATATATATATATATATATATATATATGATGCAAACCCATAAGGAAAAAGAAAAATGATTCCAAGGCCTTTCGTATATTCAGAAAGGTGTACTTCTCAATACACGAAAGGCCTTGGAATCATTTTTCTTTTTCCTTGTGGGTTTGCATCATTCATTCATTTCACGTGTTTAATTGTGAAATTCATCCCATGTGTGTATATATATACATATATATAAATAATTATAGTGGTGTAGTGGTTAGCGTCGCTGACTACGAATCTATCGGCCCCGGGTTCGAGACCCTGTGACGGCAGCCGGCGCGCAGCAAAACCCAGCTGTTCATCCTTCCACGCAATAAAGAAAGTGGTTGGTAGATAAATAGGTACCCTAGGTGGCCTAGTGGCTAAGACGCTGGGCTGCTGGTGGTGCGTGGTTCGGATTCCACGTTAAACTGTAGGTTTAAGGTGGAGTAAAAAGTTTGATTTTTGTCAGAATGAACAATTCAGGCGGAAGCTGACCAAAGGTTACCATATATATATATATATATATATATATATATATATATATATATATATATATATATATATATATATATATACACAAATTGAAGCAATTCTAAAATAAATCAGGTCTCTTAAACTCCCATTATTTGTACATATTATTGGGCTTCTTAGCGCTTAACAAAGGAGCCCAAAGTAGCCCAAAGGAGCCTGTAAAAAGAGCCCAAAAGGCATTCTGGAAACATCAAAGGCTTCCGAGTCCATTATAGGAATAGAATGAGAATTGGCTCTTGTAATAAGGAAACGTTAAGTGGGAGACAATGTCAGTGACTCTCCATTAATTCTGAATAATAGGAAAAAACGTTTCAAACACATTATTTGATAAATGAATCACTTATAGTTTAATGCAGTAATACAACGTGCTGACTTATGTTTTGTTAGATCTTTACGTTTCTGGGTAGGAATTTCTTTTTCTTTCTTTGTATGCCCGAAGTTGTTTTGTTCATTTTTTGTGGATATATATATATAATGCCTGTTTTTATTCAAATATAAGAATAAAATCTGTATTGAAATGAATATATATATATGTTATAATGTTTCAGACCAACAAAGACCCTAGGATCCAGTCATAATTCAAAGTTTGTGACAGATTTTATCCCAAAGATATTTCTTCTTTAATTGAGCCTAATAATAAGCCTGTTAATTATTATTGCAGACCAATTTTGTCACCATTTACAGCATCGAAAAGGTGCATAATGAAGCGCCACTAATCTTTTTTTGCGTACCTAATTTGAGGACGGATCAAGGCATAGCGTGAACAGTGTATATATTGCCCTCATCACACGGTTCATTTAGGAACACTTCGGCCCTTATTAAAAACGAAATAATTCAAGTTGATAGCGTTATAATCGCGTACGTATACAGTCGTTAACATTTACCGCGTATATTAATATATTAACGTCGTTGTAGGAGGATATCGTTGCGCGAAAAAGGAGTTTGGCGAGCGAGCGCGATATTCACTGCCGCAATGGTGGTGGAGACCACCGCGGTTGTACGATTGAGTTAAGGTGCGCGCGGCACAATCAAAGCCAAAATAAGAAAATAATTGAAGATATTGAAGAAAATGGTCGTTCAGAAAGTTGTTCTCCAAATATGGAGGTATTTGGTGGGGAAGATTGTAATATATTTATAATTATTCGTATCCGTGATTAATAGACTAAATACAAGTTCGGTAACAGTTAAATATGGATATAATATTTTATATTCGACAAATATACTCATTCGACTATATATCAATTCGGTATAATAATTGTAATAATTAAAAAACCTGTATTATAAAAGATGTATATTCGAATTATATATATATATATATATATATATATATATATATATATATATATATATATATATATATATATATAAAAATTATATATAATATATAATAGGAAATGATTTTATTCAGGACAGCTCCGACAGTCTCGTTCTATCCTAACACTCCGTTGGAACGGCCGGAAGCCCGCAGACAATGACAGATTCCGGTAATTTAGTTCGACAACGATATACCTGTACCGGAGAACCGGAGTTCGTTTGTGAGTTTTGTCTCCTGGCGAACATTTCCCTACTTAATCATTAATTTTAGAGGGATTTCGTATTAAGAATACATTTATAACGGCCTTCAATTCCATGAATTTATAATAGTTTCGCCTTCATTTAAAGGATAACAAATTTATTTTTACGTTTACTTAAGAAAAGAACTCTTAATAGATAAAGTGTTACAATGAGGTCGTTTTGAGTTGGGTTCGCACTATGGAGAGCAGCTGCAATGCTTACTCGCTGAATTAAGTTCTTTCAACTAATACGAAGTAATAATAATACTAATTGTAAATGCTGATAATACTAATGTAATAAATAATGTACAAATTACTTAAAAATAAATGCAACTCGCCATTTCTACTTATTACAAAGGATATATATATATATATATATATATATATATATATATATATATATATATATATATATATATATATAATGTAAATCCACAAGAAAAAAGGAAAAATGAATCCAAGTTCTTTTGTGTATTCAGAAGTACACCTCGTCAGGCAATGACGAGGTGTACTTCTGAATACACGAAAGGCCTTGGATTCATTTTTCCTTTTCCTTGTGGATTTACATCATTCATTCATTTCGCGTGTTTAATTGTAAAATTCATCCTATATATATATATATATATATATATATATATGTATGTATATATATATATATATATATATATATATATATATATTATATATATATATATATAAGGATGACGATGAATAGCGAGTCTAGATTCGTGTCTATACACGCAGTGACAAACATCGAACAAGGGAAATTATTTTTTTTTTTACGAAAAAACAAAATTGGTTGAGGAAAAATCCAATCTGTAAAGAAATGTTAAAACAAAAGAAAACTACAAACCGTAAAGAAGGACTAAAAATTTTATTTTACTTTTTTGAATTTTTAATTTTTTTAACTTCTATACAATTTTGTGTGTATATATATATATATATATATATATATATATATATATATATATATATATATATATATATATATTAAATTTACGAAAAGTATTTCCTGGCTTTTCATTTTAATTATATATATATATATATATATATATCTATATATATATATATATATATATATATATATATGTATGTATATATATGTATATATATATATTTTAGTGATAAGACAAAAATTTTAATTAAAAATTTTCCTTGCGTGATATTGATTTGCGGCTAAAATAAAAAAAAATATTAAAATAATTTAATATTAAAATTTGCAACAAAACTAGCAGGATTTTTTACCTCGTTAAATTATTAGTTAAAATAACAAAAGTGAAATAAAATAATAGTGTTATAATGATACTGAATTACATATTAATTAAAAAATTTTAATTTATGTTAATTTAAATTTATCTTCTGGAGGGAAAATAATATATATATATTGTTAACCTTGTTGCTGTTCCGTGCGTTGGTCTCTCCTCACACGAAGGTCAAGCTCGTGGCCCCGCCTCTACGTCTGGCTTGGTGGAGGAGCGAGTTACTTTCTTGCGCTCTCCACCGTACATAGCCAGGTGCACCCGGCTCATCTGGTACCGTACATAGCCAGGTGCACCCGGCTCATCTGGTACCGTCCTCAGCCAGGCATCTAGTCTTCTCTTGAAGACTTCAACTTTGACCCCTGTAACGTTTCTGAGGTCCTTTGGAAGCTGGTTAAAAAGTCTTGGCCTCCTGACAACCAAGCTATTTTCCTTCAGTGTTGAGGAAGTCCCTTGTCGGGCCTTTAATTTGGAAACACTACACATTCTGCCTTTCCTATTTTCCAGTGTTGTTTGAATGGTAATTAAAATTTATTATATATATGTAATTAATTTATTTATATATATATATATATACACGAAGTGATCAAAAAGTATCGATAATTTTATTGTTACGGACAAATGAATGCAAATAAGAAATAACCGTTTACATATGTGCGTCTTCCTGCCCTTTGGCGTCTGCAGTCTGAAGCAAAATCTGCTACCATGAGTCAGTAGTTGGTTGGAGCGCTTAAAAGGAGGGTGTGTTTTTGCAGTACGTATAAATCTCTGAAATGGAACAACGCGCGTTCAGAGACGAACGAAATGATTAAAGCAGCTTTTGGAAATGATGCTCTCAGTATAGCTAACGTTTACAAATGGCACAAAAAGTTTAAAAATGGAGAAACATCGCATGAAGACAAGGAACGCTGTAGCCGCCCTTCCATTTCTCGTACGGATGAAAATGTCCAACAGATTCGATTTCTGGTACGAGCAAATGTTTCTCCATTTTTAAACTTTTTGTGCCATTTTTAAACGTTAGCTACACTGAGAGCACCATTTCCAAAAGCTGTTTTAATCATTTCTTTCGTCTCTGAACACGCGTTGTTCCATTTCAGAGATTTATACGTACTGCAAAAACACACCCTCCTTTTAAGCGCTTCAACCAACTACTGACTCATGGTAGCAGAGTTTGCTTCAGACTGCAGACGCCAGAGGACAGGAAGACTCGCATATGTAAAGGGTTATTTCTTATTTGCATTCATTTGTCCGTAGCAATAAAATTATCGATACTTTTTGATCACTCCTCGTGTGTGTGTATATATATATATGAAACATTGATTTCATGTTAATAGATCATTTTTATAAGAATTTTTTTCAATGTTAATTTTTTTAGTTGATGTCCTCAATTGTCAATAATTTTTAACCCAATGTTTTTTCCATTCACGCGCTACCAAACTTGATTAAACAGTGATGAGAATTTCTTGCTATCACGTCAACTTGAACATTGATTTCAAGAATCAGTGTTAACAAATTACTTCTACCTCAGTGTCATATCTTATGTTTCGGGTTTCAACCTCATTTGAATATTTCGTTAATGTTTCCACAAAACGTTTTATCAGTTTTACAAAAAATCACTGTTTACACAATATTAATTAACCTCAGTATTCTCAGTATATCAATTTGCACCAATGTAGTCAACGTTGAATCATTTTATTATCAAATTAGTGGTGTCACCTGGTGTGTGTGTATGTATATATATATATATATATAATATATATCTATATATATATATATATATATATATATAGGGTTGTCAAAAGTAAATAGACACCACATTGATGTTCCTCAAAAAGAAATGGCAAAGTTCATGAATGGAATGGCAGAACGTGTGTCACCTTTACATAATGGAGAGGAGAAACACGTTTCTTAATACATTAATTTAATAAATTTTCCCTTATTTATTTATGAACTTTTATTATCAAATCAAAAACTGAAAGTGTCTATTTACTTTTGCCAACCGTCTGTATAACTTTAAAAAGGTTACGAAAATAAAATGATTTTTACACGTTTTAAAAAAAGGAAATTTTGTTTCCTATTTGCTATTAAAAAAAAAATTAAAATCCTCTGAGTAATTAAAAGACGTTTTTAATTTCTATCCGAAGACTATTTTAATGAAATATTTTTGTAAATTTTTTATTTTTTTTTTTATACATGTAATTTGCGTTTAATTTTTGTCTAAATCGTTTAGTTTCTCTTTTTTTTTCAAGTTTTTAAAATCTTTATTTACATTTTTTAATTAATTTTATTTCTCTGATTTTGTTAATTATTTGTAATCTTCGCATGTTTTTACTCTGTTCGGAGTTAATGTGACTGTAATGCGCTGTACAGTACGCCCTAATACAAAACCGATAATGAGGCAAGATTTCGGTTGAATGGATCCGTAACGTGGATCTGTAACAGAGCGAATTTGCTCCCGAACTTGTTCATAGTTTAAAAATACACAAACGTCTCAATTCGCTAATTGTCCTTCGTACGTAGATGCATTTATGTACGACATTACTAAGTATATTTAAAACGGTATACGAGAGAAATAAATGACCATAAACTCATTCATCTTTGGCGTAAGTAATCCATCGCCATCTATCCGATGCATAATTCATAAGTATAATTCATCATTCACGATAATTCCAAAGTGGATCGACTAATGATTCGATCCTTATATATTCACTCTTTCCAATCATGCTCAAATACAGACTTAACATTATATATAAAGAAGTAGTCTTCCGAGCCCCTATTGATTGACGGTTTGGCACTGTAAGTAATTGGCACCCATTAAAGGAACTCCGAGAAGTGAAATAACGCGTTAAAGTAAGTTTCTCCGATGGCGTCTTAATCTTTAAAATGTAAAATTTGAAGTTAAAAAAAAAAACAAAAAAAAAAAGATTTTCACCACTGGATTCAAGCTTGGGAGCAAGTTGTAATTTTGTTAATATAGTTTGACTTCAACGTTTGTAACTGATTCGGTGTTTCCATTAAAATATAAGCTATTATCATCGAAATGATTGTGTCGCTGTTCTCATCCATCACGGCGGGTGACACTTTTCTCACCTTCAAAATGAGACTTTGGCGACAAGTTACCTTAATTGAGACATTTCGTGGTATGAAAGGTAAGGTAAAATGGCTGATGCTCTCACGCGAAATGTCGCTTCGTTTTTTCAATACTAATAATTTGTACGACAGGAGTTACGAGTGCTCTCCGCTTGCGTATGAAGGCTGCTTGGGTGGCGGGACAGAACACACATGCAGGCAAAAGAACGAAAATGAGACCCGGAGAGAACAAATGTTCTCTATCGGCGACTGAACTCCATATCAAAATGATAATAGGACAGAATTAAGATGTTATGTGCCCGCTACTTTTTTTTTATGTAATAATGTAAATCATTATAACAGACGGCATGCGAAGACTGGATTTCATTATATATACTGTACAGAGTCCTCGTACGTAATTATCATAATCTCAGACTATATATATATACAGTATATATATATATATATATATATATATATATAAAATGTAAGCAGTAGAGTTCCGTATGATAGGAAAACGTTAAACAGTCTGGTTCCCTGTTATAATTGTCAAAAGAGGTTAGGTAAAGGGTCCACTTGGAATTTGGTTCCAAATTGTAGACCACATAGACACTAACCAGGAGCTCACTGGCGGCTCTCGTTTTGATTTGTATACCAAAAGGCTATACAAAGAAGGTAATCTATATGGTGTCAATTTTAGAAACCTGTTATAATTTGGAATGTAAAAGTTTTAAAGAACCAAGTTAGTTACTTCAATTTACGTATTTAAGAGACTTTCGTATATACGTATACAGATCGTTGACAAAAGTAAATAGACACCACGGTGATTGTCCTAAAACAAAACAAATGGCAAAGCTCATTAATGGAATGCCAGAATGCGTGTCGCCTTTACGTAATGGGAAGGCTAAAGCAACATGATTCTAAATAGATTCAATAAATCTGTTATTATTTATTGACTTTTATTATTAAATCAAAGGTATGAAAAATAACCCTAATGTGTCTATTTACTATGGTGAACCCTCTGTACTTTACCAAATCTAAGTATACTCGTACAGTAGAAAACAACAACGAACGAAAATTTTGACAACCTGGAAGCACGAAGCTTTTTCAACTACTGAAAAAAAAAAAAGCCTAATAGGCAACTCTCTCAATCCATCATGTCGCTGCATTGAGAGGAACCAATTATATCATTACGTTCCACAGCTACTCTCCATACAGGAGTCGGAAAATCCAAGTGTTTTATTACGCTCTGACGATAATTTTCGGAACTCTTATTCAGTATGAACACGTGATATAAATATAAGTGTATATAAATACACGCATTTAAATGTATTGTATATCACTATAAATTGCACTGTTGTGCATATGAGTATAGAGGGGATATTTAAAGAATTGCACGTTTCCTTTCAGGTAATGAATACCTGTGATATAATTGAAGCGTACGAGTCAGGGTTGTGGAGTCGGAGTCGTGGAGTCGCACGTTTCAGGGCGGAGTCGGAGTCGGAGTCGGAAAATTTTGGACCGACTCCACAACCCTGGTTATAGCCACTAGGTTAAGAAGGGTTATTCAATTTTAAGTAGGACTACTACTGGTTAGACCTTAATTATGTTTAAGAGAATCTTTTTCATTTATATATAATTATATATAATATATATATATATATCTATATATATATTATTGGAAAAAATAAAAATCCCTTAATAATGATAATATCTACGTCAATATCCTTCTTAATATTTGAATGTTCCCTTATCCTAGAAAGTAACCTGACGATTCATGTGGTGGTGATGAAATGTCTTATTATTATGATAATTATAGAGTGAAACACTAGAGGAGTCGGAGTCGTATATTTAAAATGTGAGGAGTCGGAGTCGGATTTTTAGATTTTTTACAATGTGTGGAGTCGGAGTCGGAGTCGGAGTCGAATTTTTACAATGTGTGGAGTCGGAGTCGGAAAATTTTGGACCGACTCCACAACCCTGGTACGAGTAACGTAACCTTCTTTCTAGAAAGAGAGAATCACGGTAAAGATACACAAAGCCGCAATTTTGTTTATCTTTTGTGACAAATGTTGCGTGCGCCTGTTTAAAGGTTATAAATTATTCGTTCATTGTTTGAAAAAATCAAGCAATAAAACCAAGTACTTCGTTTACTCTTGTTAATAAATCGAATGCAATTCTGCGGAAGACGATCGCGCACTTTTAAACTTTATCTCTCTCTCCGTAACTGTGTTTGCAAACGCCGCTCATGAGAAATGCAAGGAATCAATGCCAGGCACACACACACCATGCATTCAGTGCCAAAATCGCGCACTTTATGACAAGCGGGGACGACGGGTCGCGAACAACGCTGTTCTCATTCGAGTCCCATTGAGGACTTTGGCGTTGATAAATAATGTAAATGGGAATAAAGCACCGCAAATTAAAGTGTTTTCATTCGACCTTCGGACCCCCTCGCATAAAGATCATTTTTGGGGATTATTTCCGTATAGCCCGCTGTCCCCTCTCGAAGCGGATCTTGTCCTTCACTCTGGGATGTCGCCACGCCAGAATAGTTCTTTTGGTCGCAGTACAAAAGACCCATTTTACTTATGGGTTCGACCGCTGTCGTCAGCAATGTCCCAAAACAAAGGTCGCTCCAAACTATGTCATTTGTTCAACGTGGAAACAAGGATCATTTCAAACACTTAAAAGCGTCTTAGGGTAAAAGTAAGAATGGCGCACGGTGATGATGCAAAATTGTCAGCTATTGCACTTAACAGTCTCAAATTATAGGCCAAACTAACGAATAAAAATAAAATGAAAGGATATTGTGGTAACCAGTATCGATCAAGAAATACATCGGAAATATGAAAACCTGCCGTTGATTGGTGAATAGCTCCGAACAGTTCCTCCTAATGACCAATGAAAACACGACATCGATAAATAGTAGTTATCACTCAAAATCAACGGGACCCTCAATTTCATTGCTTTTGGATAATCTATACCAGGGAGCATAATGGAGGGATGGAATAGATTGTTTTTATACCGCTCAAACCGAGCTTGTATTGCATCTATGTTGGAAAAAAAAACCGAAAAAAAAAAGGTCTTTTCGTCTCTGTGCGAATTCACACGATTGAAATGACGAATTTGAACGCCATTAAGTGAATTGAGTTTTAATGAAACCAGTATATGTATATATATATATAGAATGTAATGTATTAAAATACAATCTCCGATGCATAAGTAATCATGTAATGCATCAATATTGCGTGCCACTCAGGGGTAACTGAGGAAACTACACCCAAGTCAGAATGCAAATATTATATTATTATGAATACATTATTTTAGTTAAATATTTGTAGAAGGCCCTAATTCATTTTCTTTTTTAAATTATACATTATACACAAAATCTCATTACCTTTAGGCACAAATTGAACCCATTTTTAACGAATATATATATATATATATATATATATATAGGGTGGCCCGAAAGTCTGTTGCCCCGACGCAGTGTAAACTTTTTTCGGGGCAAAAGATTTTTGGGCCACCCTGTATATATACTGTATATTCCAAACATTTTATAGACAGAATGGTAATCTTCAAATTTAAAGTTACATCATTGTATAATTTAAATTAAATAAGAAAATGTAATTACACGAAAGTGACATTTTCTGCATCTCTAAAATTTAGGTAACTTTCAGATACTCCCGTCCAAAGTTATTACGGAGTGACTGACAAGCGATTGAAATACAGCAATACAAAAATACAGTACGATAATACAATTATACACTTACGAATCTACAGATCTACAGAAGCTAAGGCTAACAAAGACCCTAAGATCCACTCTAAGGTTAGCTCGAGAGAAAGAAGAGAGTAGGAGGTTAAAACAAGATAATAAGGGATTAAGTAAGTAGCAAAACTTATCATTCGTGGGTTAACATGCATTCAGAAAAAGAGAGAGAAAGACTCACCATCATCGAAGAGAATAGGAAAGGAGTGAAAGATGAAAAGAAGTAAAATAAGAACGCTTACAAACCATGCAAACACAGTCTTAACTCAAAGAAACACTGTCATACCATACAAACTACATACATGCAACTAAAGAGAAGATAAGAAAAGAACAAAAAAAAAAAAGCATGAAGAGTATAACAAAAAGTGGGTTAGTTTACGCTACGAGCTACATCTAAGTTCGTGTTAGTCCAATTTTTTTTTTTTAATATAATTTTGTTGCTGGTATATCACAGGCTGGCATGTCACAAGCTGGCATTAATCGTCAGCAGACTCAAACACCTCGATCAGTACCCCCAGAGCTCCTGTTGCTAATTGTTTTATTATTTTAAACGACGTTAATATTTTTAAAATGCCTATCTAAACGGTTTTTAGACATATTAACGCTGGTAGAGTTCACGACGGACGCGGGAAGATTATTCCATTTATCAATTACTTTAAACGTAAAAAAGTCTTTCGTGATGTTAGTAATGAAACGTCTGCCACGTAATTTAAATCCGTTATTACCAGTATTGCTATTATCGAAAATGAACAATTTGTCAAAATTTACGTTATCGAGTTTATTAACGATTTTGAAAACTTCAATAAGCTCCCCCCTTAATCTCCTAGTTTCGAGTGAATGCAAGTCTAACTCTTTAATCCTATCTTCGTAAGACTTGTTGCGTAGTGACGGAATTAGTTTCGTGGTGCGTCGCTGAACTTTTTCCAACCTATCAATATCTCCTCACAAATACGGGCACCAAAATTGAACGGCATATTCTAAGTGAGGCCTGACTACTGACTACTGACTACTGACTACTGACTACTGACTACTGACTACTGACTACTGACTTGTAAAGAGGCAATATAATATTCTTTGATTTAAATTCGAAATTACGCGCTATGAAGCCTAACATCCTATTAGCTTTTGCGCAAGACTCCAGGCGCTGGTTCCTAACTTTTAAATCCTTAGATACGCGTACGCCTAAATCTACTTCCTCGTCAACGCTCGCAACTGTCCGTCATCCATCGTGTACGTGTAATTGTTGTTACCAGAACGTATATGCAAAACTTTACGTTTGTCTACGTTAAATTGCATCTTCCACTTATCCGTCCCTCCATAATCCTATTTACATCGTCTTGGAGCCTATTTCTATCATCCACGTTAAGAACTTTACCGCCTATTTTAATATCGTCCGCGAATTTTGACACGTTACTGGTGAAGCCTACATCTATGTCGTTAATGTAGATTACGAATAGCAATGGGCCTAACACTGAACCCTGAGGGACACCGCTACCTACATCCAACCACCCAGATTTCCTACCATTAACAACGACCCTCTGTTTCCTGGCACGAAGCCATTCCTCTAATTAGTTAGCTACCTGACTGCGTATACCGTGCGCTTTAACCTTTGCAATTAATCTTCTATACGGAACTGTATCGAACGCTTTTTTAAAGTCTAAATAAATAACGTCAGCCGCTCTATGCCTATCGTATTTATGCATATTTCGTTATAAAAGTTTAACAAATTAGTTAAACAAGATTTATGGCGTCGAAACCCATGATGACTACTATTAATCAAATCGCGACTTTCTAAGTGATCGACGATACGATCCCTAACTACGGATTCCAAAAGTTTACCGACAATTGACGTTAAGCTAATAGGCCTACAATTGCTAGCTACTGTGCGGTCGCCTTTTTTAAAAATGGGCGTAACGTTAGCTAATTTGAAGTCTTCAGAAATAATCCCCACTTCCAGTGACTTATCAAAAATTTTTGTTAAAGGGCCTACGATAACGTCTTTCAAATCTTTCAAATGTCTAGGATAAAGCGCGTCAGGCCCTGGAGCCTTGTTAGCTTTTAGCTTATCGATATAATGCACAATCTCACCCTCGTAAACAATTTTTTCATTCAAAATAGTCCCGCTACTAAATGGAACGATATCGTCCACGTCGGGGACATTATTTACGTCTACGGTAAAAATTGTCGCAAAAAAGTTGTTAAAAATACCCGCCATCGCCTGTGCGTTGGAAGCCAAAGCGCCGTTCGCGTCCACTAGAGGGCCTATGTTATCTTTTATCGGCTTACGATTATTGACGTAATCATAAAACTTTTTCGAATTATGTTTACTATCCTGAGCTACAAGTATCTTAAAATTACGCTTAGCATTCCTAACATCTTTTAATCTGACGTCTAAGCTTAATATATCTATTAAAGTTAGCTACCGTGCCATTGCGCTTATTAAGTCTATACGCTCTGTTACGCTCGTTTATGAACTCACCTATTTCCCTAGTCCACCACTTGGGCCTACCATGATTACTAGTGTGCTTGGGCCTACGCGGAATAAACTCCATTTCGATATTCAAAAAACTTTCTTTAAACGCCTCCCAACGAAAATTTGCGTCATTACCCATAAATAAATTATCCCAGTCCACTACTCTCATCCTATCCGCAAAACTATCAAAACTAGCCCTACGAAAATCAGGGACTTCTATTACGTTACTATCCTCACTGTTTTCTATCAATAGCTTAAACCTAATAATTTGGTGATCACTACATCCCAAACTCTCATCTACTTCCAAACCTTCGACTATATTTTCGTCGTTCGTCATCACCACGTCTAAAATATTGTCACCACGCGTTGGATCGTTAACCATTTGTCGTAAAAAATTATCTTCCATGAACTCAATCAGTCTCAAACCCTCATCATTACCAATAAAAGGCTCGTAATTAACGTTAAGGCAGTTAAAGTCTCCGACAATTACACTATCCCAATTATTAATAACGTTACCAAGAAGTGTTTAAAATCTAGTATCGGTATCGAGGGGTTGAACAGGAGGACTCTAAACAACAACGAAATTAAAGCTAATACTACGCACCCTAACTTCAACGCATATCACATTAATCGCTGCCGGAAAAGCTATCTTAACCTCGATAGCCCTAAGGGAATTATGAATGTACAACAAAACGCCGCCACCAGATCTGTGAACCTATCATTCGTAAAAAGTTTAAAACCCGCTGTATTAAGTTCCCCCAACAAGTCCCGAGTTACGGTATTTAACCACGTTTCAGTTATAGCAACTACATCGTAGTTCCCGGAATAAATTATTGCCTTAAATTCATTCAAGTTATTTCTAATACTACGCGCGTTACAATAATTGAAATGCACCCCCATCTCTTATAAAAAGGCTAGGATCACTAAATTCTGACCACAGCTTTACGAAGGGTACATTTTCCTGAGCACAAATCTCTTCTAGCTGAGTGTTCAAAAATATTGTTTTTGATATAATCCTAAAATTTAAACCGTGTCTAGGGGTAATACCTAGAACTAAAGACCTGTCGGACTTGGCCTTCAGGGACCTAATTAACCCCCTGTATCTCTCCAAAAGGTCAGGCACTCTCGTATCGGGCCTATACGAGTCGTTGCCCCCTACCATTATCACCAACATCGAGTGACGGGAGGCAACATCAATCCTATCTACTTCGTCTCTAATTCTGTCAACCCTGGCCCCTGGTAGACAGACCCTCCTCCTCTTGGTTGGATTCCGTTCAACATACTCTTTATCCATATGACGCACTAAGGAGTCCCCAATTAAAATCGTTTCCCCCTCGTTCACATCCCTATCCAACTGGGCGAAAGGGTTCGAAACCTCGATGGGGGTGCGGGATTCCTATCGCTTAACGTACGTGGCTTAGCTTCACCCTTAACTACTCTAAATCCCTCCCCGTCTACTAATCTCGGACAAACCTTAACCCCTTCCTCAACTCTGTCTAACCTTCCCGATAAGCTACCTATACTAGAAACTAGGTTCCTAACCTCACCCTTCAACTTACTAACGTCTTCAACGTTAGTATAGGTTCGGCCTTCGTCAACTGTAAGTCTACCCCTGCCCTCATCAAGCGCTGCAAGTCTTTCAGTCACCTCGCGTACACTACGTTTTAAATCAACTATCCCTTCGTTTAACTTACAAAAGAAATTATTATTATTATTATTATTATTATTATTATTATTATTATTATTATTTTTAAGACAAAGATTTTCATTTCTGTTTCTATTTGTTGATTGTCATGTTCTATTTGAAGGTATTAACAATTTTTTTTTTTACATGTTTCATTCAGGTGTTAATTATTGACGTGTATTTACACATTATAATAACTAGGAACAGTTAACCTTACATTTCAGAACACATGTAGCTACATGGATAATCATAGCTCATGTATATTATGAATCACATGTAATATTGAAGGTGAATGTAATCAGGCTTTATATATAGTGAAAACTCAGTTCCTTCATTTATCGACTCGTCACAATCTTCCACACGACTATCCCCTTACCTTCAACAATACGCAACTCAATCCTTCCTCTTCTCTTAACATTCTTGGCGTTTCCTTTTCTCGTGATCTTTCCTGGAAAGATCACATACACTCTCTTTGTAAAACAGCTTCTAAGAAGTTAGGTGTGCTGTGCCGTCTCCACGTTTTCTTCACTCCCACTCAGTTGCTGTCTCTGTACAGGGGTCTTGTCTACCCCTGTATGGAGTAAGCTTCTCATGTATAGGATGGCTCAACCCACACAGCCCCACTTGACTGGGTGAAATTAAAGGCTTTTCGTCTCATCATTTCCCCCCCCCCTCCTTTACTGACTGTCTTTAGTCCTTCTCTCTTCGCAGCAATGTTGCCTCACTCTCTCTTTACTATCGCTATTATAACGGACACTGCTCTTCTGAACACTCCAACTGTATGCCTCCTCCTTTAAGGAGAGCACGCAGTACCAGACTTTTTACACATTTTCAATCCTTTTCTGTCCAACTCTTTAACGCAAGGGTTAATCGGTATTTTCATTCTTTCATCAACTGAACTGGTCATATCTGGAACAAGCTTCCTCACTTAATTTTTCCCCCTGTCTATGACCTCCAATCTTTTAAACGCAGAGTGTCGAGGCATCTCGAAAACCCTGGACCTTGATTTTGGCTCTCTCCTTCCTCTTTGTGGCCCCGCCTCTAGGCCTGGCTTGGTGGAAGAGCGAGTTGCTCTCTTGCGCGCTCCACCGCACATAGCCAGGTACACCCGGCTCATCTGGTACCGTCCTCAGCCAGGCATCTAGTCTTCTCTTGCTTTGTTTTTGAGGTCCTTTGGAAGCTGGTTAAAAAGTCTTGGCCTCCTGACAACCTTCAGTGTTGAGGAGGTTCCTTGTCGGGCCTTTAATTTGGGAACACTACACATTCTGCCTTTCCTATTTTCCAGCGTTGTCTGGATGGTAATTGGGTTTAGTTTGAGGTTTGGCACCAGTTTTTCGATAATTTTTCATATGTAGATTATGGTATACCTCTCTCTTCTTCTTTCCAGGGAGTACAGATTTAGTTTACGTAGTCTTTCCCAGTAGTTGAGTTCTTTGCAGCCATCAATCTTGGCTGTGAAATGTGTGCGCATTTCTTCTAGTTTATTAATTTCTTCCTTTTTATATGAGGACGTCAAAACTGAGCAGTATTCAAGTTTTGGTATGATCAGTGTTCTCAGCAGGAGAATCATTACTGTCTTGTCCCTCATTTTGAACGTTCTTAGTACCTGTCCCGCGCATGACTCCAGATTCCTGGGATCTTGGGAGCATTGCTCCAGTAAATTTGACCATGAGAAAAAGTAAATTTGGGTTTGGGTTTTGTTCATCCGCTAGACGTTATGCAATTTTTTTGCGTATACGTTCTTGTACAAACCAATTTTTTAAATTACAAATTTAGTTATTTTAAGTTTAGTTGGTAATTCCATATTTAACAATTATTTTTATTTTTTGTTAAGCTTCAATGTTTTGATAATTAAAATTTTATTAAAACGTATATTTTTTTAATATAAAATTATCAGGATTGGACTATGTTCCATTGATCTCGGCCAGGTTTGATAAATTGGCCAGATAATTACTTGTGCGGTTTTAAGTAATCCACCATGACTAGAATTGAAAAGTTTAGTTAAGTTTAAACTTACTTTTACTTACCTACTTTTACTTACTCTTCCTTACTTTTACTAAGTTTAAAGCACTTACTTTTACTTACTTTCATTGTACTATATTTACTTACTTTTACTCACTTTTACCATACTATATTTACTAACTTTTACTTATTTTGTATTTTTTCAGGTAGTCAATAATCAATAATGGATCCTAATATTGATGAAGTTGGAGAGAAAAGTGAGGGTGTTAAAAGGGGTTACTTTTGTGGTCAATGCAAGAACAAATATTCAAAGAAGCAAAACTGGGAGGAACATTTTAATTCCAAAAAAAATATTTGTTACAATACAAGGTCCCAGAGTTTGGGCCCACAGCTTAGATATTGCAGTAAAGAAATACCAGGATGAAGTGCAGCAAAGAGATACGGCAAAGCAGTCATTTAGTTTGTTCACAAAATGTGCTAGTGCTAGACCTCAGAAAAATGAACCAACTTCATCAACTGCTAATCTAGAAAATGAAACTTTTTCACTAGATGTTTCACAGACTGAAGAAAGTGCTTCTCCTCCACCTAAGAAACAAAAGGTAAGTGAGGAATCTGCGCATCAGACTAACAAAACTGCTTTAGAGGAATTTGAAAATTCCCAAATCCAGAAGACATTGAATGCAATTTTGCCCTAACAAAAGAAACTCACCAACTGTTGTGGTTAATAAAGAGAAGAGTCAAAATATGCCTTCAAGTTCAAGTGTTGCATCCAAATCTAATAAAGCAAAAAGCAACAAATTTGACATTTCCATAGCCCATTTAAGCAAGTGTAAATCAATACAAGAAATCCTGAACAATGATTTGATCAAATCTACATTCAAATTGGTGGAAAAGAAGGATCTAGGGCATGCTGATGATTCATTTTCAGTACCAAGTGATATAATGGAAAACATTGCAAATAGTGACACTAATATGCCTGATGTAGATATAGCTGTTGAGGATGAAGATGATGATAATCAAGAAGATATTGATGATGCTTCTGATGATAAAATGTTTACATTATATTGCATAGCTTGCACAGACCCCAAAGCATGTGCTTCAGACAAACATTCTAACATAAAAGGTTACTTCAATGTTAAAGATTTAACCTATGTATGCAAACAAGGAGAAAATCAAGAGAGATGGTTTAGAAATCTGAAAACCACCTGAAGAGACATTTAATTAAACTTCAGCATCATCAAAGAGCTGCTGTTTATGAAGTGATGAAAACATCTTCTCGGAACACTACTAAACGCATAGAAGACTTATGTGGCAACATCTTATACTACATAATGAAAACAAACACTGCATGGGCTCTATATCCAGTACTTCTAGCTGTATTACATAGGTCAGGTTGTGAGGTTGGAAATTTGAATCATGGCACACATGCGTGCGAGACACTTTGTGAGCTATTAGATTATCAACTTAAAGAACAAACTGTAAAGTGGTTCTTAGAACAAACTTCAGTAACAATAACAGCTGACATTGGAACAATTTTGGGATTAAGCATGCTAGTTGTATTAGTTATGAGTGAAGAAGATAAGACTGTAAAACTTGCTGGGATAAATTTAGTACGCAGCAAATCAGGAGTTTATTTGGCCAATGAAATTTTTGATGTGTTGAAGTCTCCTAATCACTTGAAACTATCTGAAGAAGCAATTAAATCCAAGGTATCTGGAATGGTTGGAGATGGGGCTTTTTGTAAGGACAACGAGCCATTTAAAAATGAAATGAAAAAGTTGTTTGGAGAAAATTTCAAATTTCGATGGGACTTAATGCATCTTGTGAACAGAGCCCACGTTGATGCATTGAAGAAAATTTGTAAACTAAGTGAGCTTTTAGACTTTATTCAGAATCACTCTTCAAATCTGAGATCAGGCCTTGACTATACCAATATGGTTCTTGACAATATCATTGATTTTAAGAGACCAAAACTCAAATCTGATACTCGCATGGTTAATTACGAATTTGATCAATTTGACAGATTTGTGGAAAATTGTGTGTTTTTTTGATCATCCACAAGAGAAAGAAATTAGTGCCAAGTTCTATGTATTGATTTCCTATGTAACAAAGATTATGTTGCAAGTAGCTCAAAAAACCACAGTTAGTGCAGAATTTGTAGAAAATATATTTTATAAAGGAGGAGGGAAAACTGTTATGTTAAGAGTGATGGAAACAATTTCCAAATTAGCTAATGGAGGAAATGCAAATGATGTAGTTTCTGAATTTAAGCACGATACCACAGGGCAGCAAAAGGAACTAACAGCTGAGGATTACATCCTAAATGAAGTTTACAAATACATCAAGAAACGTTCTGATTACTACCAGGTTGCTGAAGTTGCTAGACCATCCAGAACCAGATCTGAAAGTAGTTTTATAAAAGACTCGGTGATAAATTGGCTGACAGAATATATAGAACAGCTGTGGAAAGGAATCACAGAGAGATTAAAGCATTTTGATAAAGATGGATCAACTGCCTGGAGTGAAGCACCAGCTGAAGGGACATTCTCCATTCTTGGTTACATTGTTGAACACAAAGGATCCATTAAGCCATCTCATTTGACTAAGCTGTGCAGAATTGTGAAGGAGGGTCCAGCTCCAGGCACTAGATCTGCTGTAATGATCACACAGAAAGCCATTGATCAGTGGCCAAGCATACATGGCGGTAAATTCACAACAAATGCCTACATGCAAGGTCTAACATCGTCCACTGTTGCTGCTGCAATGAATAAATAAACTTAAGGTGAGTTATAAACTGTACATTATTGTATTATTATGTTTAGCTAAAACAATTTGTAATTGGTATGTCGTCAATTCAAGAGTTTACTATCATTAACCTATCTAGTGGTGTAAGGGGAAAAAAAGTAAATTCAGAGCTGTGCTCCAGTAAATTTTTTCAAATCTGGAGTCATGGTCCCGCGACTCTTTTTGCTTTGTTTATCGCTATCTGATTTTGTGTTTCGAATTTGGCATCATCGGTCATTATTACCCACCAAGTCGACCCCTTTCGTGCTTCTTTGAATTTCCTGTCTATCTGGAGCATGGTACGTAGTCTGTTTAAGTTCCTCATTTCTACCATATCTCAAGAGCTGAAATTTCTCGGTGTTAAATGCCATGTTGTTGTCTTCTGACCATTTGTATATTTTGTTGTTGCCCCTTTGCAAGGTCTCCACTTCATTTGCATCGCTGATTTTTCTGCTGATTTTTGTATCGTCCGCAAATGATGTTACTACAGTATACTGTTGCTGTTTCCTCCACTGTCTATGTCCATTAGCATGATAATGAACAAAGCGATATATATATACACACTCGTGTGTGTGTGTGTATATATATATATATATATATATATATATATATATATATATATAGTGTGGTTGTGAGTAGTGAGTTCGTAGCTACCATACGTCTTCACGACAGTTTTCAGAAAGCACAGCGAGTTCATTGCGATACGAACGTGCGTGTAGCGACATTAGCGATGTCCCCATAGTTTGTTAAATTCTTTTAATGTTTTTGAAAATCATTAAATATCATTAAAAAGGGTTAGGATATGTTTGGTTAGGTTAGATGAGGCTAATCAAATTAATTATTTACTCGTTGGTTAGGTTAGATGAGGCTAATCAAATTAATTATTTACTCGTACGTTAGATTAAGTCACTTCCCAGAATTGAAAATATAAATGTCGTGTGTGTGTGTGAGAAAAGTAATCGATAACTTTAATATTGCTGAAATCTGTGAATGAAAATTGATTTCCAATTAAATCGTAATTCTTTTCGGAATAAAAGTTGTTTTTTCTCTTATTTGCATCCAAAATAGAATAATCTTCTCTTTTCCTCCGTTTGAATGTCGCTTTGAGGATCGAGATGTCCGTCATCAGTCAAGCAATTAGAGGTAAAAGAGCCTTTGGCACTTCGAGTTCAGTGGCTGTATAAGTGCCCAGCTACCGTGAAGCATCTCATGGAACGTATTTTATTCTGCAGTTTCAAATGCTTCCTTTTTATTTATTTATTTAGTTCTTTTTTAAAAAGGGGGGGGAGATGAATTTGGTGGGGTTGGGGCGGACGGGGAGAGTGTACGCATCTGCATAGAAACAAAAATTCTGATTCGCTTAAAGCTCATATAAAATTGTACAAACTAATGAAAAAAATGCTCTTTAAGAATTACACACTCACACACGTATATATGTATATTATGTGTGTGTGTGTGTGTTTTTTTTCCTCAAGTGAGGTTAATGGTAAATAAGAGATTATTTATTAGCTCTCGAGCAATTTCATAAATAATATCGCTAACGTGCCCCCTTTATGCCCTTCCAAAAATGACAATAGCCCGTGAGACAAAGAGGAAAGCAGTTCCCTCCTTTACCTATGTTATTCTGATATCACGAGTTATGGTGAGGGTGAAGCGTAAAGGATTCAATTATACCCTTAATACGAAGGCTTTCCTCACCTTCTCCTTTTGTCATAGATCACGTACCCTATTCATGGCGCAGAACACCTTCACAGTAAAAAGAAACTCGGTACTCTCAGACATCGTAAGAAATCGCCGCGAAACAAAACACGTTTAACTCTATCGGCTCACCACAGTGGACTGACGCTACACAATGAAGTGCAACCCTATCAGTCAACTTGTCTCGACATGCAGAGACAGGTTTAGCACAGTCACAACTCCAAGCATGACCTTGTTTTAAAAATGAACACCCTGTCCGGATTCTTTTTGAACAGACCTCGTGAATTAGGGCAGGGTTCTGATTAATCAGTTAATCATTGTTTCGAATTTAATCCTTAATCAAAAAATATTTTTAGAAAATGATGGGAAATGATTAATTTTCCTCATAATTTCAACATCATTTTACCTTAAATTTTGTAATGTATCATTTGAATTTGGTACCTTTTTGCGTGTATAAACTTCTAATCCGCCCATGCCTGATTTCTTGAACTAAAGGAAACAATGTTTTCTTCGGTCTTATCTCACGCAACAGAAACAATAAAGCTCTTTCTTACTCTTTTCAGAAGTATTTAATTTGTATTAATTTTTAACCAGTTAATCATTGATTAATTAGAAAATTTCATCATTCATCACTTTTTCCTAAAAATTATTAATTAACCATGCCCTGTCGCTATAAAATCACCCTCTACCTCAATACATTTACGTCAAGGATAAACAAGTTTTTGAAATCCATCCCGGTAAGACAGCTTTGACTACGAAACGAAAATTTCACAGCAGCCTTAACTTCTTCGTCAGACTCGTAGCGATTTCCACGGAGATGTTCTTTAAGTTTAGGAAAGAGGTGAAAATCGCATGGTGCTAAATCTGGGCTATATGGTGGATGCGGCAAGACGGTGAATTGCGGATCCTCAATTGCTTCTCACGTTTGATCACTGGTGTGAGGCAGTGCATTTTCATGGTGAATAATGACTGCGTTTTTGTGGGTGCAACCCCTCCTGATCCGTTTCTTCAACTTCTTCACAGTTTCAGTATAACGTGCGGAGTTGATTGCTGTCCCTCTTTCCATAAAGTCTTCGAGAACACCACCGTTGATATCCCAAACAACAGTCATCGTCACTTTTCCAGCCGATTTTTGAACTTTGAATTTTTTTGGTTGCGATGAATTTTTGTGCCGATATTCCATGGGTTGCCGTTTATTTTCAGGGTCATAATGGTGGACCCACGTCTCGTCTTTTGTCACAATGCTGTGCAGAAATTCATCTTCATTTTCGAAGCGCTGCAGATTTTCTTGGCAAATGCGTAGTCTCTCAGTTTTCATCTCGGCAGTGAACATGGGAGGCACCCATCTAGCGCATACCTTTCGAAATTCAATTACGGCACGTTACATTAAGCGAACGTCTTTACTCTTTTCCACTGTAATCGATACTGAACCAACGTGTGGAATAAGTGTAGGCTATATTTGGCTATAACACAAAACCGGTTTTATCTGGTTACTTCTACACAATCTTGAATAGGGTGGGGATATCAAGTTCCAACACAAAACCGGTTTTATCTGGCTACCGCTACACATTCCAGAATTATTCAAATGGAAGCATTACTTTTCAGCCCACCATCGTGTATATACAGTGTGTGTGTGTGTGTGTATATATATATATATATATGAAAACCGTTGGCAATAAATTAATTGCCGCTTTCCCAAAGTGTCGAAAATCGGTGTTGATTGCGCGTGTGGGCGGTGGGCGTGGCCACGCCCATTTGTAAGCCTGTAATATGGTTCACACCCGGCGTCAAATCCTTGTAAATTACGAATCTTTTTCTCTTACCTTTTGTGGGAGGAAGGAAGCGTCAGCCCCATGGCCTCTAAAACCTATTTCTTATAATGAGGTAAGGAGATATATATATACAGGGCGTCCCAAAAAAATGTATACACACTTTAAATAATTATAAAGGCAGTGTTTATTAAAATACATTTCATTTTCAAAATGTAATAGAATCTACAGACATTATTTAATTGTTTTGTCAACGCCTGTTTTCAAACTGACGTCCGTTCTGGTCCAGGCACTGCTGATAACGCGAAGCAATGGAATCGCAAACATCACGAAACATTTCGTTTGGTATTTGTGTGCATTCTCGTTCAATGGCTGCTCTCAATTCAGCGACTGTTGCAGGTTTTATAGCGTAGACTTTGTCTTTTAAGTATCCCCATAAAAAAAAGTCTAGTGGTGTGAGGTCTGGTGAACGCGGAGGGTATTCTACGAAACCCCTTCGTCCAATCCACATCCACATCGTGCCAAGTACCACTCGCAATACTCCACTCTTCGGTCCGGATCATCATCATCTTCATTAATAGCATGGACTAATCTTGGAATGTAACTTTTCCATTGACAGCGCTTCAAAATGCGTTGGACAGACGATTCTGAAATTCCTACCTCACGACTCGCTTGCTGCACAGATTTTCTTGGACTTTGGTGATACGTTTCCAGTACTCTTTCTTGCTTTGTGGGGCTTGTCGATGTCCGTGGTCTTCCGGAACGCTTCTTGTGGACATTCTGAACAGTTCCATCGGCTTCAAACTTCTCTCTTAATTCGAGTGATGGTAAGTCGCGTTGGTGGATCTGTTTGAAACTCCCTCCTAAACTGTCTTTGCACTTCAACTGCGTTTTCACACTTCCAGTAGCATTTTAGAATGAATTTCCTTTGTTCAAAGCTTAGTCTGACTGCCATTATTAATTCTAATGGGTTTAACTTGGAAAGAAAGAAACATCAATTGAGCTATCAGCTGTTAAAGTGTGTATACATTTCTTTGGGACGCCCTGTATATATATATTTTTACAGGGAATCTGTGTAACTAGGGATTTCATGAAATCCCTAGAATGTTCAGGGATTTCATGTAAGGTTAAGTCGTGCTATTTTCGTTAGTTTTAACGAAAATATCATGACTTAACCTTACATGAAATACCTGAACATTTTAGGGATTTCATGAAATATCTAGTTACACAGATTCCCTATAACATATGAGACGCTCTGGCGAATAGAGGCGAATTAACCATTCGGTATTTTGGTTGGTTCGCCCCTATTCGCCCGAACCGCCTCATATATATATATATATATATATATATATATATATATATATATATATATATACGAGGTCTGTTCAAAAGGTATCCGGACAGGGTGTTTATTTTTAGAACAAGGTCACGCTTGGAGTTGTGACTGTGTTAAACATGTCTCTGCACGTCGAGATAAGTTGACTGATAGGGTTGCACTTCATTGTGTAGCGTCAGTCCACTGTGGTGGGCAGATAAAGTTAAACGTTTTGTTTCGCAGCGATTTCTTCTTTTTTTTTTTACTTTGGAGGTGTTGTGCACTATGAATATGCTCCACAGGGACGAACAATCAACAAGGAATTTTGCATTGAAGTTTTGAAACGTCTACGTGAAGCAGTTCGGAGGAAACGGCCGCAGAAGTGGGAATCCGGAAACTGGATGCTTTATCACGATAACGCGCCATCTCACTCATTGCGACTTGTCCATGAATTTTTGGCCAAAAACGCTATCCCCCCAAGTAGAGCAGCCTCCATATTCGGCGGATTTGGCTCCACGCGACTTTTTTCTTGTTTCCGAAGCTCAAACAAACCCTGAAAAGGCACCGATTCGATGATGATGTGATCATTAAAATGAATTCGACGGAGCAGCTTTTGGCCATTCCGGAAAGTGCTTTCGAAAAATGTTTTCAACAGTGGCAGGATCGTTGGACAAAGTGTGTAGCTTCAGGAGGAGCGTACTTTGAGGGAGATTAAGCCACAAACCCTGTAAGTTTGTCTATAATCGCATCAGTCTGAATACTTTTTTAACAAAACATATATATATATAATATATATATATATATATATATATGCGTGTGTGTGTGTGCGCGCGCGCGTGTGTGTGGTGTGTGTGTGCTACAACTCAGAATGGTCCACGGAGAGACTTTTATGTCACACAAAGACCGTGCATAGAACAAGGAACTCTTCTAAGAAAATTAAATCCATTATAATCCGAATAAGTTATATACGTATAATGGTAAATGACAAATACGATAGTTTTTCTTTTTCATGATGGAAGCCCAACGTGGGCAACGGGTTACTAATATATATATATGTCCTTTTTAAATTCATATTTTAATTAAAAAAATTTCGTAAGAACTAATTTTTTTTCAATCTCCAAATTCTGACTTTTCAGTAAAAAAATAAATAAAAAATTCCAAATGAGATTTTAAAGTTTATTTTTTTTTAAGTCTATCCGAAGCGCCTTTCACTGTTCTTCGTTTGTTGAGAAAACCATTTTGAAGAAAACTGCTTGCAAGCAACGAATGAATATGGAGGAGGTTTTAAAAGAAAAAGGAAAATAATACAAGCAAATTTGTCCGAAAAAAAAATCAACATGGCGCATTGCGTAGCCTACTCAGTGGAAATAAGATCAACTGGCTTTTGTAATTGATTTTATTTCGAATAGTGTTTCTCTCTCTCTCTCTCTCTCTCTCTCTCTCTCTCTCTCTCTCTCTATCTCTATATATTATATATATATATATATATATATATTATTAAATATGAAAATCGGTTGGTGTAAAAAAGAAAAAGAAAAAAAAAAACGAGCTTCGCTTTTCCACTGTAAATTTCTCTTTATTTTGCGAGCCTCTCATTAGTGTCAGAAGAGTTGTTATTACAGACAATAATTACACACATTTTCTCCAAACTTTGAAATTATATGAATTTAAAAAAAAAAAAAAAAAAAAAAAGAACGGAATTTTAAAAATTCTTAAACGCTTTTACTGATTTCGTGTCAAAAATTACGATATTTTAATATATAATATATATATATATATATATTTTAGAGAGTAATAATATATAAAGATTAGGTAAATTTAATATATATATATATATATATATATATATATATATATATATATATATATATATATTATATATATATATATATATACACACACAAAATATATCGCCAATATAGACAAACACATTTCATGAATACATAATTTTGTTTTATTGCAAATTTAGAACGGAACCTTCAAATTATATAATTTTCTGTTTTAGTCTTTTTATTCTCGTGATGGCCACTGGTAAGCGACACGTAAGAACTCCCCTGGAGTAGAAATACAAATTACCACGTCGAACCCGGTCAATCTATGATTTTTGCATCGCGTTAAATAAACAGAATGACGCACACTCAATTCAATCAAGAAACGTCACATTTTTTTGTTCATTTTCGGTAATTTTTGCCTGATTCGTACACGATTTCAACGATTTGTGCACGTTTTTGCCACATGTTTTATTTCGTATATACCCGTTTTCCCCGCGTTTTTCGACAATATATATATATATATATATATATATATATATATATATATATATATATATATATATATATATATATATATATATATATAGATAATGGTGGGTCGTCTCAAATCACCCATTTTCGTTCCTGAATGTAAATACAAAGGAATAAATTGGACCAATTATTTTTACGTATCCAATTTTGATACGTTTTCAGGACGTTCGTTACCCGTCCTCAAAGTGACGGATTTAGTTATTTAAAACAAATAAATTGAATTCTGAATTGCTTTGACTGAATTATTGACGGATGAGGACACAATTGGGTATGGAATTAGGATAAATTATTGGGCGAAAGGAAATTGTCGTAAATGGCTAATCGGTGACGTAAAAATTGTACCACGATCGAATACATTATTTTACGTTGAAGAAGAGGAAAAAGGTAGGGGAAATGTGAAGAACTGCAATTTACGGCGTTTATGCAAACATTTTGCAGATGCTGCAATACGGGCAATGTAAGGTAACTTAAAAAAAAAAAACCCAGAAGTCTTGCCTCAAAAGTATTTAGTGTAGTTATTTTTGAGGCAGGAACTCACACACACACACACACACACACACACTTAATATCTGGTTTCTCACTAAAATTATCTTCATTTCAGCACTGCACATGACACTAGAAAATGTCCAATGTTCTGATCAATAAATGTTTACCTTCGAATGAATCTTCTTGTTTTTGATATATATATATATATATATATATATATATATATATATATATATATATATATATATATATATATATATAATCTGGGAATTAACTCAGAATGGTTCCCTGAGGTTTTTTATGATACACACAGACCGTGCATGGAACAAGGAACTCTTCTAGGATAATTAAATACACTTATAGTCCGAATAAGTAATGGTAAATGACAAATACTATAGTTTTTCGTATATACCCGTTTTCTCCGCGTTTTCGAAACAGTTTTTTTTGTTGTTGTTTTTTTACCCTTCTTTCTTTTATAATAATCAGTGGGTTGTCTCAAGTAGTTTTGGTTTTTGGCTAAAAATATAATAGTTACCCCCTTTTTATTTGATGTATTCAATCTGACGTGAATGCAGCGAGTCTTTTGCGTATATTGAGGTCCTAAATGTAGCTGGGCTAGGCTGCTTTAAGTCCTAGATCCTGTCCCAAAGCTGGATCCTAAAAGCAGATAGCTGGTGAGGGAAGCTATGTTTTTGGGACCTCTTTGCGAGTGACCCGTTGCCCACGTCGGGCTAGCATCATGAAAAAGAAAAACTATAGTATTTGTCATTTACCATTACTTATTCGGACTATAGTGGATTTAATTATCCTGGAAGAGTTCCTTGTTCCATGCACGGTCTGTGTGTATTATATATATATATATATATATGTTAAACACAGACCGTGCATGGAACAAGGAACTCTTCTGGGAAAATTAAATCCACTATAGTCCGAATAAGTAATGGTAAATGACAAATACCATAGTTTTTCTTTTTCATGATGCTAGCCCGACGTGGGCAACGGGTCTCTCGCAAAGAGATTCCATAAATATAGCTTCCCTCACCAGCTATCTGCAAAGCAGACAGGATCCAGCTTTGGGACATGGATCTAGGGTTTAAAGCAAGCCTAGTCCGACTACATTCAGAACCTCTATATAAGTAAAAGACTCGTTACGTGCCTTGAAAAGTGGACGCTCAATGTCCCGGTTGAGGTTTAAGTTTTGTTTTTTTGGCTAAAAATACAATAGTTACCCCCCTTTTTCTTTGATTTATTCAATCCGACGTGAATGCAACGAGTCTTTTACTTATATAGAGGTTCTGAATGTAGTCGGACTAGGCTTGCTTTAAACCCTAGATCCATGTCCCAAAGCTGGATCCTGTCTGCTTTGCAGATAGCTGGTGAGTGAGGGAAGCTATATTTATGGGATCTCTTTGCGAGAGACCCGTTGCCCACGTCGGGCTAGCATCATGAAAAAGAAAAACTATGGTATTTGTCATTTACCATTACTTATTCGGACTATAGTGGATTTAATTTTCCCAGAAGAGTTCCTTGTTCCATGCACGGTCTGTGTTTAACATATAAGTTTCTCAGGGGACCATTCTGAGTTTGTGTGTGTATATATATATATATATATATATATATATATACAGGGTGGGCGAAAGTAGCTCCCTATTTTGGATTGGTAAAAAAATACGTATATTATCCATTTATTTCAGAAGAAATAATATGAAAAGGTAGGCATACATGGTAGGTTTTCTCTAAAATTCAATGTGGGCTCCAACTCTTTCCACCAGCTTCTGGAGCCGCCCAGGAATGGCGTCCACTGACTTTAGCAGGAACTCCGGCGGGATGGAGGACATGACTTCCCGAATTCGGTCCTCCAGTTCTTCCAATGTCCTCGGTTTGGTGCGGTAGACTTCTTCCTTTACCCACCCCAAAGAAAGAAGTCGCACGGTTACCGCTGAAAAACGGCAGAATCGGTTCAGTGTAACGGTGTGGTGTGGTATGACCTCAGATCAGGTTGTGGGCCCGTTCCTTCTGCGCAACACCATGAATGCTGAGCGGTACCTTGCTATGTTGCGAAACGAGGTCTGGCCGGTTGTCAGCACATGGGAGAACATCGACGATCTGATATTTATGCAAGATGGCGCCCCTCCGCACTTCGCTCTTGTTGTCCGTGAGTGGCTGGATGCCCACTTCCCTGGGCGTTGGATGGGTCGTCGTGGTCCACATCAATGGCCAGCCAGGAGCCCCGACTTGACACCGTGCGACTTCTTTCTTTGGGGGTGGGTAAAGGAAGAAGTCTACCGCACCAAACCGAGGACATTGGAAGAACTGGAGGACCGAATTCGGGAAGTCATGTCCTCCATCCCGCCGGAGTTCCTGCTAAAGTCAGTGGACGCCATTCCTGGGCGGCTCCAGAAGCTGGTGGAAAGAGTTGGAGCCCACATTGAATTTTAGAGAAAACCTACCATGTATGCCTACCTTTTCATACTATTTCTTCTGAAATAAATGGATAATATACGTATTTTTTTACCAATCCAAAATAGGGAGCTACTTTCCGCCCACCCTGTATATATGTATATATATATATATATATATATATATATATTCAGCGTTCGGATTCCACGTTAAACTGTAGGTCTAAGCTCTAAGGTGTCGTGACAAGCTTGACCTTCGTTAGAATGAACAATTCAGGCGGAAGCAAATCCAAGGTTAACCAAAATTATATACAGTATATGCAGGCACCTCGGTGGTGTTGTGGTTACCATCGCTGACTACGAATCCACCGTCCTCGGGTTCGATTTCTGGCGAAAGGAATCGGTATGCAGCTTACCCAGCTGTTCATCCTTCAAAGAAAAGTAGGTTGGTAGATAAATGGTACCCTCGATGCCTTAGTGGTTAAGACGCTGGGCTGCCCTGGTGAGGTTGTGGCTCGGATTCCACGTTAAGCCGTAGGTCCAAGGTGGAGCAACAATCTTAACCTTCGTCAGAATGAACAATTCGGGCGGAAACAAAATCAAGGTTAACCAAGGTATATGTATATATATATAATATATGTGTGTATATATATATATATATATATATATATATATATATATATTTATATATATATATATACACACGACTTAGTTTCGTTCTTTGTATTTTCTATCGAATCTATTGTTTTGAGATCAATCCGTTAAAAAAACGGTCCAGTGCTTCGGATCGACGAAACCACATCAACATTCCAAAAGAAACTCACAACCTGTCCTCGTAGCGTAATCTAACCTAACCTGTGTTAATCTAACTAACAATGTACTTCTCGACAGAATGCCAAGTCGATGAGTTATCGTAATCCCGAAAAGGACAAGGATTCGTTAAAAAAAAGGATTTCGATGCTTACTAAATAATAATCCAGATCATATATACGTTGTCCATAAATTATCTTAACAAATTCAACTGAATTTTAATTGAATTTGTAAAAATAAATTATGGCCACCCTGTATATAAGAATATAGTTTCGCATGCAATTAGAACAGTGGTTCCCAAACTTTTTTAGTCATTACCCTATTTTCAAATGGATACCTTCATAATGACTTCCACCCTTCCTGTACCCCACGTACAGCCAGTCCCAGTGTTGCCATGTCGTTTATTTAGGCACTTTCTGTACTTCAGAAGTACTTGCAGAGTACCAGATTACCCCACTGAAAAAACCAAATTGCCCAAATGGGGTAATTTACCATAGTTTGGGAAACGCTGAATTAGAATATGCTGTATTGCAGAATTGTGTGTAAATTGGCATTATATACTGATATACGAATAAATATATATATATATTAGTGGTGGACCGGATGTCAGTTTTTCAACATCTGCGGATGCGGATCTTTAATTTCAATATCCGCGGATGCGGATATTTAGTTAATCTATCGATATAATATAGAATTATGAATATATGACATAATTTTTCAAATTTCGTGATATTACTATTATGGCAGGCAATGCATAAGAATTAAAATTAATATTAATGTTTTCATTATGATAAAAATAATAACTTTCTCAAGCGTTTCAGCCACAGAAAATTCAATGAAACGAGTTTCATTCAATTTTCAATTGCTAATTTTAGAAACTGTGCACATTTTGCAATGTGTTTGCTATAGAAAATTAGCATTTTTATTTTTGCTAAAGAATTTACTATTTTTTGTATTTTTTACAATAATCTTGCTCAAAACACGATAGACTGCTTGATCTTATACGAACAATTTCATTCTGAAAAGTTACTGTGTTGCTGTGAAAAAAAAATCAGTGGAGTACGCACAGCGGCACAGGGTACCCATTTATCTACCAACCACTTTCTTTATTGTGTGGAAGGATGAACAGCTGGGTTTTTGCTGCGTGCCGGCTGCCGTCGGGTCTCGAACCCGGGAACCCGGGGCCGATGGATTCGTAGTCAGCGACGCTAACCACTACACCACCGAGGCGCATATATATATATATATATATATATATTAGTGATGTAGGTCACATCCGCGGAACATCCGCACATTTTCTCGCATCCGCATCCGCACTTTGGACTGCGGATGTCGTGCGGATGTGGACCGTTGAGATAAAACGTCATTAATAAGCGGAAATTATCAAATTCTACTATAATAATAGAACTAGTTCATTGTGCGCAAAAGTGATGCAAGCGACAAGACGAGAGGCTGTTCTTGTATGAAGTTACTCTCTTGCAACCTACTTAGATCCACGTTACAAAGCTAAGTTATTTTCACCTAGTACATTAGAACGAGTTAAATCATCACTTGGCAAAGCAGTTGAAGAGCTTCAATCTCTTGAATCTGTCGCTTCGCCACCCACCAAAAGAATAAAAGTTTCAGTGACAGAACCAACACCTTCAACAAGCAAATCTATCACAGAATCTCTCTCTCAGTTTCTTGAGTCAAGCAGCGATGACGAGACCTACGCGATGTCAAAAGATGTAGTAAAAATGATCGAGAGCTATCACCAAGAAAAACGCCTGGCTGCATGTGACAATCCTATTAGTTGGTGGAAAAATACGCAGAATATCTATCCATACTTGAGTAAACTTGCAAGAAAATTTAGCACGTCCTCCAACAAGCGTACCAAGCGAGAGATTATTTAGCAGTGCTGGATTAATATATGATGAAAAGAGAAACAGACTGGCAGCAGAAAAGGCAGAAAAATTAATGTTCCTTAAGCATAACCTTCCTATAATTAAGTTTGAATATTAAACGATGAACATCTTAGTTTACTTTATTTTAATTACTCATTTATAAATATGCCTAATAAAACTTTAAACTTAATATAAATAGTTATCAAGCTAATTAAAGATATCTTTCTATAAGGGTGGAGGTTGGGGAAAGAGGTCGGGTAACACAATTATGGTTTCTAATTGTGGCTGAAACTCAACAAAATATAACGAATTTATTTGCAGACGAATTCACTAATTGATTTCTATATTAGTTAGATGCTTGCTATTATTTTATATGTTCAGGGAAAAGTACAGCAATTATTGTACAATTAATCAATTATACTACATTATAGCTACAGCTCTCTCTATATAACTTATTATATACGTTAAACACAACAAATCTCGAATATATCCTAAAAAATAACGAAAATGTAGACATCCGCATCCGCGGATGTTGAAATCAAACATCCTCATCCGCATCCGCATCCGCGGATGTGAAAAAAATGACATCCGCTACATCACTAATATATATATATAACAACCTTACAAAGGTTTCACGCGATGATTCCTCATTTCGCGAAGGTCAAACTTGTCGCCCTCCTCTCGAGTTGGCCTGGTGAAGCAGTGAGTTGGTTTCTTGTGCTCTCCACCTCGCATAGCCAGATACGCCCGGCTCATCGGGGATTGTTCTGAGCCAGGCGTCTAGTCTTCTTTTGAAAATGTCCACTGCAACTCCCTTCGTGTTTCTTAGGTCTTTGGGCAGCTGATTAAACAGTTTTGGTCCTCTCACAGCAAAACTATTTTCTTTCAGGGTTAAGGATATTCCCTGTGTAGCCTTTAATTTGGGAACACGACACAGTCTTCCTTTTCTACTTTCCACTGTTGTTTGGGGAGTCACTGGGTTCAGAGTAAGATTAGGGACTAGTTTCTCAATTATTTTCCAAGTGTAAATAAAGATCTCTCTCTCCTCCTTTCCAGTGAAAATAAGTTTAATTCGCGTAACCTTTCCCAGTAATTTAGTTCTTTGCACCCATTGATCTTGGCTGTGAAGCTTCTCTGGATCCCTTCCAGCTGTCTAATGTCTTCTATTTTATATGGGGATGTTAGGACCGAGCAGTATTCCAATTTGGGTATGATCAGGGTTTTCAGTAGGGGAATCATTACATTCCTATCCCTTCGTTTAAAGGTTCTTAATATCTGTCCCGTTATTCTCTTTGCTCTGTTTCCTGCTGTCTTATTTTGTGTTTCAAATTTCGCATCATCTGTCATTACAACTAGTGATGCACCGGAGCTCCGGCTCCGGCCGAGCAGGAGTTCCGGTCATTTTAGAAAACCTCCTGCTCCTCCGGCCAAGTACACCAAACTCAATTCTGACAACTTTTAGTTTTAATTCTACAAAACTATAAAACCTCATTTCTGCACCTATCCGAATATTTCAGTTCTCAGATGACTGTAATAATAATTTATTTTATGAGTGATCAGTGATTGTATTAATATTTCAGTTCTCAGTGACTAATAATTATTTTATGAGTGATCAGTGATTGTATTAATAATTGATTTGATATAGGTTACTTTACTCAGCATTCAGCAAGACATCATAAGTTTCATAACCTGAGAATATTCTGTTCAATCGGAATTTTTAGAGAAATTAGCACACACAAAGCATAGAAAGTCGACTTTTATAAAGTTTAAGTTATTAAAGACTTAATAATTTAAAATAGAAGGACTATAATATATAAACCCTAAATAGATGAGACCACACACACACACACATATATATATATATATATATATAAATACTCAAATAAATCAATTGGCCGGAGGAAAAAACACTAAGCCGGAGGTTCCGGCCCTCCGGCCAAAATCTGCCTCCGGTGCATCACTAATTACAACCCCTAAATCTTTTGCTCTGGAATTTCTCTGAATTTCCTGTCCATTTTGGGTATAATATTCCATGGATTTTAGGTCTTCTCTTTTTTCGTACCGTAACAGCTGAAATTTCTCTGTGTTAAACTTCATATTGTTGTCTTCCGTCCACTTGTAGATTCTGTTTATGTCGGTTTGCAGAGATCCTATACGTATCTTCTGGGTTTCTTATTTTTCTACTGATCTTTGTGTCATCCGCAAAGGATGTTACTGTGCTCTCTCTGGTAACGTCCTCATCTATGTCAGTGTGTGTACATTTAACTGCAATGACCACGCAGTATATTAATGTATAGAAACGACGTAAGTATAGAGGAGCGTTCTGCACACGAGGAAGAGAAATAACGAACAAATGAAAAATGAGGTGAACCGCCCGGGAATCGAACCCAGGATCTTCCGATTGCCGGTCAGATGCGCTATCCATTACACCACGGGCCTCGATCAGTCATAAGTCGAAATTCTCCTACATAGGGCAGAAACCAATGCCCTGAGAGGGCACCCTCGCAAATCGTGAATATGTACATTTAACTGCAATGACCACGCAATATATTAATGTATAGAAACGACGTAAGTATAGAGGAGCGTTCTGCACACGAGGAAGAGAATAACGAACAAATGAAAAATGAGGTGAACCGCCCGGGAATCGAACCCAGGATCTTCAGATTGCCGGTCAGATGCGCTATCCATTACACCACGGGCCTCGATCAGTCATAAGTCGAAATTCTCCTACATAGGGCAGAAACCAATGCCCTGAGAGGGCACCCTCGCAAATCGTGAATATGTACATTTAACTGCAATGACCACGCAGTATATTAATGTATAGAAACGACGTAAGTATAGAGGAGCGTTCTGCACACGAGGAAGAGAAATAACGAACAAATGAAAAATGTGAACCGCCCGGGAATCGAACCCATTAATATACTGCGTGGTCATTGCAGTTAAATGTACATATTCACGATTTGCGAGGGTGCCCTCTCAGGGCATTGGTTTCTGCCCTATGTAGGAGAATTTCGACTTATGACTGATCGAGGCCCGTGGTGTAATGGATAGCGCATCTGACCGGCAATCGGAAGATCCTGGGTTCGATTCCCGGGCGGTTCACCTCATTTTTCATTTGTTCGTTATTTCTCTTCCTCGTGTGCAGAACGCTCCTCTATACTTACGTCGTTTCTATACATACATATATACATATATATATATATATATATATATATATATTAATGGTGGACTGGATGTCAGTTTTTCAACATCAGCGGATGCGGATGCGGATTTTTAATTTCATTATCCGCGGATGCTGATGCGGATATTTAGTTAATCTATCAATATAATATAGAATTATGAATATATGACATAATTTGTTCAAATTTCGTGATATTACTATTATGGCAGGCAATGCATAAGAATTAAAATTAATATTAATGTTTTCATTATGATAAAAATAATAACTTTCTCAAGAGTTTCAGCCACAGAAAATTCAGTGAAACAAGTTTCATTCAATTTTCTGCGTTACCACGTATTTATATTTTGAGGTTTAGTACAGTGTCCCAAAACAACGTATACATTTTTTAAAAACTTATAACAGGCGAACCCACTAACGGATTCAGATGATTTTTATTTCTTTTTATAGGTAAAATATACAACATCGAAATAATTGATAGTTTAATTTGTTTTAAACACGTAAGTGTTCGAAATGTCGACCATTGACATCAATGCACCACTGCGCTCTTTGATTCACTGATTGGCAGACTTCAACAAAAATGTTTGTAGGGATATTTCTACACGCTTCTTCAACTGTGCTCTTTAGTTGTTCAAGTGATGTAGGTCTTCTACTGTATACTTCATTTTTCAAATGACCCCATAAAAAAAAGTCAAGTGGGTTCAAATCTGGTGAACGTGGTGGATACTCGATACTACCTCGTCGTCCGATCCACCGATAATGAAATGTTTCATCAAGGTAGTTCCTGACATCCTGATGGTAATGAGGAGGTGCTCCATCTTGTTGAAAGTAAATGTCCTCATCTCCGTATAACTGTCGAATTGCAGGAAAACCTTTTCCCCGAAGCATGTTGAGGTAGCTATGACCGGTAACTGTATCATCGAAAAAGAAAGGACCAACCAAACCTTTGGAAGAAAAAACACACCAGACAGTTATACCCGGTAAATTTACATGTCGTTCCACATAAATGTGTGGATTTTTTTGTGACCAGTATGTGCAATTATGACGATTAATTATACCATTCAACTTAAATGTAGCCTCATCAGATCACACAATTTTGTCCGCAAATTGGCCATCTTCTGTGTTTTTTACTCGAAACCATTCGCAAAACTGGATTCTGCGATCCGGATCATCCTCATTCAAGGCATGTAATAATCTCGGGATGTAAGATTTCCATTTAGCATTCTTCAGAATTCTGTGGACACTTGTCTTACTTTTCCCTGTTTCACGAGCACATTGTCTCACAGATTTTCTTGGTGATCGGTTGAATACCTGTAGCACTTCATCAGAAGTGTTAGCATCTGTTGATGTCTTTGGACGCCCAGTCGCTTGCTTGTACACATCATGCACAGTACCGTATACTTCAAATTTCTCACAGATACGTGAAATGGTAAGTCGAGTTGGAGGATTAGTTCCAAAATTGTCTCTCCACTGTTGTTGAACCTTTGATATCTTCTCAACTTTAAAATACGACTTTAGTATCCCTTTTCGTTGCTCAAATGATAAGCGCACACTTCCATTTTCCATGTTTACTGTAGGCAGGCAAGGCTATTACTAATTTCGATTTTGTATCTCCTTAGGCTAGCCAAGGCTGTTAACAATTTCGCTTTTGTATCTCCTTAGGCTATAGGCTATAAAAAGAAATAAAAATCATCTGAATCTGTTAGTGGGTTCTCCTGTTATAAATTTTTTTTAAATGTATACGTTGTTTTGGGACACACTGTATATTTGTTTGTTCATTAATAATTAATTAATACTTTACGTGAAATGTGCATGACTGGGCCTTATAAGCTAATTTAATTGTAAATTGCATAATTTATTAGAGGTAAACCATCCGCAGTCAGAAGTGCGGATGCGGATGTTAAAAATGATGCGGATGCGGATATCCGGTCCACCACTAAATATATATATATATATATATAACCTTGGTTTTGCTTCCGCCCAAATTGTTCATTCTGACGAAGGTCAAGCTTGTCACCTACAGTTTAACGTGGAATCCGGACCACGCCCCATCATGGGCGGTCAGAAACCGGACTCGATCAGCAGCCCAGCGTATTAACTACTAGGCTATCCAGGGTACCCATTTATGTACCAACCAATTTTGATTGTGTGGAAGGATGAACAGCTGAGTTTTGCTGCGCGCCGCCTGCCGTCACCGGGTCTCGATCCTGGGCGATGGATTCGTAGTCAATGATGCAAACCACTGCACCCCCAAACGCATATATATAATATATATATATCACTGGCGACTGGCGTATAGGAGCGATGGAGCGGTCGCTCCCCCTTGCTTGAAACGATAAATATTAATTTAACAGATAAAAAATATATTCATTTTAAGATATTAAAATAAATATTCTTGAAATACGAATTTATGGCTTCTTTTGACATATAAGTACCGTACGGACGCACCATGTGATTGTTTATGTACTAGAATTCTAAAAATTATAAATTTTATGAAATCGGACCCCCATGCATTTATACCACGAGTCGCCACTGATATATATATTATATATATATATATATATATTATATATATATATATATTATAATGAATAAAACCACGAAGGAAAGGAAACACAGAATGGTGATCAAGCGCTTTCGTCTAATGACATCCTCAGGAACACTGAAGTACATGAAGAGTTACAGCCTATATATAGGTTACAGAAATATATATATATATACACGGTGAACCAAAAGTAGGTGGACAGTAGATTGAATACGTTTGTGTTATATTATATTATAACTATGGTGTTCATTATAACTATGGTGTTTGTGTTATATTATATTAAATATTATAACTAAATTTATTTAAATTTTATTTTGTATTATAGTATACAAAAAAATTAAATATGTATTCTCAAAATAAACGTTATCATTTACTGTCCACCTACATTTGGTTCACCCTATATATATACAATAAACGGAGAAACAAAATTAAAGGATGTGGGAGGGGCACATAAATTTATAAGGAAAAAACTATCGATTTTTAGCACAAGATTAAATGAATTGTTTCCAACCAATAAGTTATATATATATATATAATATGTATATATATACTGGAAATCTGCCCGGTTTTAGCACTCTGCTCTTTTGTATATAAAAATTGAAAAATTATCGATTTTAGCACAAGATTAAATGAATTGTTTCCAACCAATGTTATAGATAAAAAAAAAATATATATATACAAATTTATAATGGAAATCTGCCCGGATTTTAGCACACTGCCCTTTTTGTATATAAAAATTGAAAAATAAAAGTTATTAGGGTGGCAAACAGTTTACCAAAGATTTAGCGTTCTACCTTTCTCATCTAAATCTGTTCTGAAGGAATTCAAAACAACAGGATCGAGTTGAAAAAGACCTTGCTTATGTTGAAGCTATTTGTAAGTTGGATAATGGCAGACTCAAGAATATTTTTATTAACAATGTTGCTAGAGTGAAATAAAACTGAAGCATTATTCAATCAATACAGTGGGATAACTCTGACAAATGGACAAAAAGTGCACTGGACAACTGTCCTGTTCTAACGGAATATTGATGCTGTTTTATACGTGTGCAAATCCTTTCCCGTCTGACCTATGTAAAAGGAATCACATTGTTTACAACCAATTTTATAGATAATGCCTGAATTATTGGTAGGGCTATTTTTTATTATGATATTTTTCACAATATTGTTATATGAAAATACTACATTAATATCCAAAAGTTTAAATACATTAGCAATGCCTAAAAAGCCCGGGAAAAATGGAAGTACTAAAATATTTTTCGACAAAGTACGAGTGTTATTATTGACACGATAGAAAGTTCGTTTTGCCTTGTTGAGACAAGATTCCATAAACGCAGATGGATAACACAGATCACTTCCAATACCGTTGATTTTTTCTAATGTGGCATCGATGTATTCCGGACTGGCGATCCTAAGGGCGCGGAGAAACATTGAAGAAAAAATGGCCTTCTTAGTGGGGGTGTCATGTCCCAAGTAAAAGTGTACGTAGGACAAATTGTTTTTTTTTTCCGATAGATACTAAACTTAAAACCTGGGCTTTCCCTATGTACACGCACATCCAAAAATGGGATTGAATTGTCTTGTTCCACTTCTAAAGTAAACTTAATGGAGGGGACTTGATCATTTAACTGAAGGAGGAAGTTATCCAGGTCACGATTCATGGGCCAGATACACAAAAATATCGTCGACGTACCGCAACCAAGGGATGCCAACCCCCAGGATTCTCGGAATGTAAGTAATTTCGAAAAACTCCATATAAATATTGGAGAGGAGGGGCGACAAGGGGTTGCCCATAGCCATCCCAAAAACTTGTTGATAATACTCGTTATTGAAAGTGAATTACAGTCTTTGATGCAAAGCTTAATAAGTTCCAAAACAATGTGTGAAGGTAGTGGCACGTCATACTTATGTAATTCTTGGGAGAGAAGTCAAGCATATCGTCAATCGGCACTTTTGTAAACAATGAACAAACGTCAAAACTGATCAATCTATCGTTAGTTTCAGTACGTGCATTATTCAATTTTTCAGTAAGATCCATGGAATTTTTTACATGTGAATCAGAGATAGTTCCGAGAATGGGGGACAAGACTTTGACAAGCCATTTGGAGAGTTTTATAACTGGGTGGGCTCTATTACTTATAAACTCTCCAAATGACTTGTCAAAGTCTTGTCCCCCATTCTCGGAACTATCTCTGATTCACATGTAAAAAATTCCATGGATCTTACTGAAAAATTGAATAATGCACGTACTGAAACTAACGATAGATTGATCAGTTTTGACGTTTGTTCATTGTTTACAAAAGTGCCGATTGACGATATGCTTGACTTTCTCTCCCAAGAATTACATAAGTATGACCTGCCACTACCTTCACACATTGTTTTGGAACTTATTAAGCTTTGCATCAAAGACTGTAAATTCACTTTCAATAACGAGTATTATCAACAAGTTTTTGGGATGGCCATGGGCAACCCCTTGTCACCCCTCCTCTCCAATATTTATATGGAGTTTTTCGAAATTACTTACATTCCGAGAATCCTGGGGGTTGGCATCCCTTGGTTGCGGTACGTCGACGATATTTTGTGTATCTGGCCCATGAATCGTGACCTGCTTAACTTCCTCCTTCAGTTAAATGATCAAGTCCCCTCCATTAAGTTTACTTTAGAAGTGGAACAAGACAATTCAATCCCATTTTTGGATGTGCGTGTACATAGGGAAAGCCCAGGTTTTAAGTTTAGTATCTATCGGAAAAAAACAAACAATTTGTCCTACGTACACTTTTACTCGGGACATGACACCGTGACACCCCCACTAAGAAGGCCATTTTTTCTTCAATGTTTCTCCGCGCCCTTAGGATCGCCAGTCCGGAATACATCGATGCCGAATTAGAAAAAATCAACGGTATTGGAAGTGATCTGTGTTATCCATCTGCGTTTATGGAATCTTGTCTCAACAAGGCAAAACGAACTTTCTATCTTGTCAATAAAACACGTACTTTGTCAAAAAATATTTTAGTACTTCCATTTTTCCCGGGCTTTTTAGGCATTGCTAATGTACTTAAACTTTTGGATATTAATGTAGTATTTGCATATACTGTAACAATATTGTGAAAAATATCATCATAAAAAATAGCCCTACCAATAATTCAGGCATTATCTATAAAATTGGTTGTAAACAATGTGATTCCTTTTACATAGGTCAGACGGGAAAGGATTTGCACACACGTATAAAACAGCATCAATATTCCGTTAGAACAGGACAGTTGTCCAGTGCCCTTTTTGTCCATTTGTCAGAGTTATCCCACTGTATTGATTGGAATAATGCTTCAGTTTTATTTCACTCTAGCAACATTGTTAATAAATATTCTTGAGTCTGCCATTATCCAACTTACAAATAACTTCAACATAAGCAAGGGTCATTTTCAACTCGATCCTGTTGTTTTGAATTCCTTCAGAACAGATTTAGATAAGAAAGGTAGAACGCTAAATCTTTGGTAAACTTGTATGCCACCCTAATAACTTTTATTTTTCAATTTTTATATACAAAAAGGGCAGTGTGCTAAAACCCGGGCAGATTTTTAGTATAAATTTGTAGAATTTTTTTTTTTTTTTTTTTATCTATAACATTGGTTGGAAACAATTCATTTAATCTTGTGCTAAAAATCGATAGTTTTTCCTTATAAATTTGTGTGCCCCTCCCACAATCCTTTAATTTTGTTTCTCCGTTTATATATGTATATATATATATTTTTTTTTTTTTTCTGTAGCCTATATGTAGGCTGTAACTCTTTATGTACTTCAGTGTTCCTGAGGATGTCATTAGACGAAAGCACTTGAGCACCATTCTGTGTTTCCTTTCCTTCGTGGTTTTATTCATCATAAATATTTTCACGTGTTACTTTCGTGAAATAATTTTTCATATATATATATATATATATATATATATATATATATATATATATATATATATACTGTACAGGGTGTTTATAAAGTTCCTATCTATTTCAGTGAAAACGTAGCACAAAGGGTAAAATTCAATAACAATATAATAGAAGGCATACATTTAATGAATACTTAAGCATTTGATTCTACATGAACACCATCAGTATCTCTACAGAGTTCGAATCTGTCAGCAGCATTGCGGAGCACATTTTGGAGCATGACAGGGGTTATTTTTGTAACTGCTGTTACGATACGAGCAAGTAAAACTTGCAGATCTGTAACCCTCGTTTGATAGACGTTTGATATGATAAGGCCCCATGCAAGAAATCCAAGGGCGTTAAGTCAGGAGATCGAGCCGCCGAGGGCCTGTTGCCTCCACGTCCGATCCACCGATTTGGAAATCGTTCATTTAGGTACTCCCGAAAAATGTTTGCGTCATGACAAGGTGTCCTATCTTGTTGAAAAACGACGGTGTTTAAAATGCCATCTGAATGAAGTTGGGACATTTACGTGTTCGTATCGTAACAACAGTTACAAAAATAACCCATGTCATGCTCCAAAATGTGTTCCGCAATTCTGCTGACAGATTCGAACTCTGTAGAGATACTGATGGTGCTCATGTAGAATCATATGATTAAGTATTCATTAAATGTATGCCTTCTATTATATTCTTATTGAATTTTACCCTTTTTTGCTACGTTTTCACTGAAATAGATAGGGACTTTATAAACACCCTGTATAAACGCGGTACATAGTAAAATAGGTCCCATTGTATAATGATGTATTTTGAATCCAAACGTAAATATTAAACTAAGGACAGATGCAAATTTAATTCAATTAATCGAAGTTTTATGGATTATATCTCTAAATTCTATTTCCGTCCTACTATAAACGCGTAGTTCCGCCCAAATATGTAACTTCCGACCGGAAATGTTATCTCACGCCAGCAACGATTTGTCCAGTATAATTCTTCCTTTATTACTATTACGTAATTTTAAATTTAATTCCTGGAATTAATATTTATAATTTAATTAACGAACTGATCGTTCCGAAGGTTCGTTGTTCAGAGCCCAGTCGTTTCTTGGTATTGGCTTTTTTTTTTTTTTAAGTTAAATGTTTCTATTTTGTTCGTGTAAATGAAATGAATCTTTTTACGCTTTTGGCAATGATGCTCATTTTTTGTGTGAATTTATGCTCAAGTTTAGTGGTTTTTATATAGGGATACTAATTATATCCTAGCATGTGCTATCCCAGCAAGAAATGAGATCTTTATAAAATGTCAATAAACCGTTTATGACGTTTACTGAACATCCCAATTCGTGCTGGGATGACATTCTCTGTCCCAGTGTTATTTACGTATTCATCTCTTAAAAGAGCAATTGATTTAATTTACTTGCGGGTTGATGCCCTTTTAATTTACCTTTTGAACTGCGTATCATCTCTCTTTTTCCGTGCTGTCACTCGGAAATAAGCTATACTTTCATATTTGGATTACTAACGTCAGTTATACTTTTATAACTCACTATTTTTTAGGATATATACTATTGCTATACTTTTCTAGGATCACCTGAAGATCAGGGCCCCCAGCCTTCTTTAGTTAGCTTTATTAGGCTAACTAATGAAAATATCACGACCTAACCAGTCGTCAAGGGCGTACAGTTGACCTAACGATTGGTTAGGTTGTTAGGTCGTGATATTTTCGTTACTTAGCCATATAAGGCTAACTGAAGAAGGCTGGGGGCCTTGATCTTCAGATAATCCCTTTTCTACACTATATTCTAATTTTTTATTTATAATTGTTTCATTTTATGATTTTCGGAGCGCATTTTAAAAGCAAAGGTTGCAAATGGGGAATAGCTTTATCTTTATATTATGAAATCAACCTTTTTAAGCACAACTTGAATATAACTTAACAAATTTCCTCCAACTTTCCTTCATTTTCGCATTCTCATTATTCGTTCGAGGTGTTTGCAATTGAGAATACTCAAAGTGAAAATTGCAAATTAAGAAAACCGTTTTCCAGATTTGAGAATGGTAAAATGAGAGCGTGACGCAATTGGGGAGACGAGGGATATTTTCTATTTTCTAGAAAGAACTTCAAACTTGAAGTGGGAATATTATAATATATATTATATATATTATATATATATATAATATATATATATATATATATATATATATATATATATATATATATACAGGGTGGCGCAAAAGTCGCGCATCATAGGAATTTTCAGTGTTGACTATAATATATATATTTTTCTTTTAGGTATGGGATTGCTGCGAAATTAACAATAGATGAGAGGGTGAGCTTGGTTTTAATGTACGGAATACCGGTACAACAAATCGATGAATCAGCACAGAATTTAAATTCTGTACCGGTTCATCGATTTGTAGTACCTGGTATTTCATGCATTAAAACCAAGCTCACCCTCTTGTCTATTGTTAATTTCGCAGCGATCCCCTACCTAAAAGAAAAAAATATATATATATTATAGTCAACACTAAAAATTCCTATGATGCGCGACTTTTGCGCCACCCTGATATATATATATATATATATATATATATATATATATATATATATATATGATACAAACCCACAAGGAAAAAGAAAAAATTATTTGAAGGCCTTTCGTGTATTCAGCAGTACACCTCGTCAGGTGTACTGCTGAATACATGAAAGGCCTTGGAATAATTTTTTTCCCTTGTGGATTTGCATAATTTATTCATTTCACGTGTTTAATTGTGAAATTCATCCCATATACAACACACACACACACACACACACACACACACACACACACACACGGATGACTGAGTAGAAAGAGCCCGTTCATTCAGACGACTAAAAGCAATGTCGTAACACCGCTTCTCTTCAATCGGCGAAATTAAGGAACATTGAGTCTGGGTGGTAGTTGGAGGGGAGACTGGCCTCTGCGTCCAGATTATGTATCGACCCGTCCTGGTTCGGATCCCACGTAAAGCCGTAAGTTCCCTCCGTTATATGACTTTAAAAGCTGCGAAAGAGGTTAAATGAACCCCATCAAGAAAGGAAACAAAAAAGGAGACAAAACTTGAACGAAAGAATCCCACAGTTAATTATGAAATAAAATAAATTAAAAAAAAACCAAAAGCTCTAATATGTCATGTAGTCCTTTGCTGAGTGCATGGTCACTGTCATGCACACACACAGTGCGCGCGCGCGCACAGCTCTGTTAGAGTTTACTTAATTAAACCATAAAAAAAAAAACCAGGTTACGACCATCAAAAATTCTCTCAATTTTGTTTCGGTAAATTAATTTTAGAATTCTTTTACTATTAATTATATAATATGTGTGTGTGTGTCAAATGGACCTAAGTGAGTTGAGGTCGTGATAATTCAGCGATGTTGTCAGATAGTTTTATTTGATACCTCATAACATTAAAAATATGTAAAAATTCTAGAAATATTTTTAGAGCCAATAAAAATGTTACTTCTGATTAGATTAGGTCAGATCAGGTCGGTTAAGGTTAATTTAGGTTGGTTAAATTAGTTAGTACAATCACTGTTTAGGGACTCAACAAGACACCTCCTTCGAGCCCGCAACTGCGTCCGAGACATTTATTATCATGGTTGGAAAAGCTAAACCCACCTATTTTTTTTCTTTTTGGAGGGCGGGGGGTTTCTGGGGGGGGGGGGGTAATTCAAATTAATTCCTGGTGAATTCACAAAATGTTTTTCATTTAAAAATATATAATTTTAAAATCTATTATTTACATTTCATTCCTTCAATATTTTCAGCAGAATTTAAAATGAAGTGTGTATATATATATATATATATATATATATATATATATATATATTATATAATATGAAGTTACTTTTCAAAGATAAATAAATTAGCATGTGAAACATTAGTTAGGTTAGTTACTGGTTAGTAGTACCAGTTACCCCCAAAATGTCATTCATTTGAGGTGAATCTTCAAATCTAATTGTTTACATTCCCACCACTAGATGGCAGCAAGTTAATATTAGTTAGTTATTTAGGGTAGAAGGCGACACGCCATTATTCATACCCATATTATGAAATGGAATTCACGTGGGTATTAACTTTATTTAAAAAGAAGTTCCGGGTGAGTAGAAAGATAACTTTTTTATCTTTTTAATCTTTCAGACGAATTGTATGCAAATGCTCTGTAGCCTCCGTAGCTCAGGGGGTAACATCAACGGGATTCGAACCCCCGATCTCAGTATAGCTCAGTGGGTAACACCGTTTCCCCATAAATAAAGTGAAGACACTGAGGTCGGAGGTTCGGATTCCCGATCATGCTTGTAATAATAATAATAGGAGTTAGAACAGTGGAGACGCTCTAGTAATCTAGTTGGTTCGAACGCTGTGCCATAGTTTGGTCCACCTGACGCAATATTCTCAAGTATCATACACAAATTAATATTTTTAGTTCATATTCTTTTAAGATGATACTATCAAGCAGTGAAAAAAAAAAAAAAACACTTTTTTTTTATATCATTATTTTAACCAGGGATTTGGTTTTTTCTTAGGGTTATGAGGTTTTATGATACTAAGGGTTGGTTTGATTTGGTTGATAAGTTTCCAAGATATATGGATTTAAAAGAAAATGCCGGTACTTCGCTTCTGCGGAGATCCACATACGTGTGTGTATGTACGTGTGTGCGTGCGTGTGTGCCCGCGCGCACGCGTGAAACCGAACAAAAGTGCCAAGACAGCATCCTCAAATACCAAAATAAGACTACCCATCAAATTAATACATACTTTAAGTCCATTATATTCTTTATTTAGACTGAAAATGACCATAAAATTAACTCTCAAACAAATTAATAATAAAATGATGGACTGAATCCAATTAATTAATTAATTAACTAATTAATAATAATAAAAGGTATTACGACCAATAATACAATATTTTTGCTGTCATTTGCGTACCATTCGGCAACTCTCTCTCTCTCTCTCTCTCTCTCTCTCTCTCTCTCTCTCTCTCTCTATATATATATATATATATATATATATATATATATATATATATATATATATAGGAGAGGGCAACAAGCTTGACCTTCGTGAAATGAGGAATCATTGCACGGAATTGAAAATTTGAAAGGTTTATATATATATATATATATATATTATATATATTATATATATATATATATATACACCCACACCACACACACACACACACACACACACACACACACACACGAGGTGTGGTCAGAAAATAAGTTTACACGGCGTATAATTTCGTAACTAAAGGACTCACATTGATTATGTTTGTATCAGGTGAATTCGTTAATTTTGTTGGCAACACGCACGTCGATTCGGCTGCCATCAGGGCCGTAACTAGGGTTTAGAAATTAGTGAGGTCCAGATTTTTTTCGAGCGCGGCGGGACGAGCAAAATTCAGACAAAATGACATCTACAAACACAACCCAAGCTATACACTAAACAAAACGCTCGACGCTCCCTCTTTTCAAAAGAAAAGCGGTAATATGCGTTTCATACCGGAGAACGGTTCAGTCTCTTTTTTTTTTTTTAGGAAATAATTACCGAGGTCCGGACCTCGGTGACCTCATAGGTAGTTACGGACCTGGCTGCCATCTAACGTACATTGGTTATACGAGTCCGTTGAACATGGCGGCTCGACTGGAACAGTGCCCTGTCCTACGGAGCAGTCCAGGACGTTTACGTTTAACGGCCGCTCGTAAACGTTCCATTGTTGAACAATATGTAGCTGCATTGATTGTTGTGCCTTTTTGTATGAAGTTTGCGAGCAAAACGGCTTTGTGGTCCCAAAACACGGTAACCATCACTTTGCCAGCGGACCTCATAATCTTGAACTTCTTTGGTCGCGGGGACCCAGCGTGTTTCCATTCCATGCTGGCACGTTTTGTTTCCGGAGTACGGTGGTGAAACCCATGTCTCGTCTCTTGTGACAATGCGCTCGAGAAATTCTTGACCACTGACAGATTCGAAATATCGTTGCAGAAATGACAGGGCACTGTCCCAGTCGAGCCGCCATGTTCAACTGACTCGTATATTCAATGTACGGTAGATGGCAGCCGAATCGACGTGCAGTGTTGCCAACAATGATTAACGAATTCACCTGATACAAACATAATCAATGTAGGTCCTTTAGTTACGAAATTATACTTATATTCTGACCGCCCCTCGTATATAATTTAAATAGAAAACTCGTAAAATTTACATACAAAATTAGCCTAATTAATATTTCTCAATTTTGAACCATTTTGAATTTAAAATTGCCAAAAATTTAAATTTAAGAATGATAAAAAAAAATAAAATAAATAAATAATGATGAAATTTACACTTACAATCTTTTCCTTTCTTTGGCTCATCATCATCGTCTTTGCCTCTGAGAAGCCTCGAAATGGCGGAAACAGAGGGCGCTGTATTCCTATCGCAAAGACCATCTTTTATTAACCTGAAAAAAAAGC
>JAJOZX010004810.1:105000-142500 GCA_023014485.1 Bathynomus jamesi
AGGGTGTGGCGTAAGTCCCTTTTACTCTCATGGGTAAAGGAACTTATGGAGCACCCTGTAATAATTGCGTTTGCAATATTTGTGGATTGTGGCATTTTTTTTATTTCTTACTTATTGGTATTTTTTCTTGAACGCTGAAACGAATTTTCAAATGATAAAAAATATATTCAAAGTAATTTAGTCTAAAATTATCTACTTCAACATTTAGGCCTAAGCGGAGAAATCGTTTGTCATATTAAGAACTCTTTCCTAGAAATTGAAAATGACTTTTTCTGGATTAATACAGAGTTTAGATTGGGAATTTAAGCCTAATTTTTTTTTTTTTTTTTTTTTTTTTTTTTTTTTACACGTAGATTGATTAGCTCAGAAAATTCGTAAGTTCGTTTGCAGCTAAAAAAAAGTTGTATTGTGTGAGGAATGTTCTTCTTACATTTGATTTCATTGTCAGGTAATGTATAATATGTTTCGTATTAATGATGTTTTGGTGGTTGTTTATAACCTTCTTGTTAACCGCAAAGGTCACGCGATGAAAGGAGACCTACAAGTTCACGTGGGCTCCGAACTCATAGTCCCGTGCATAGAAGCTTAACCTTTCTGATCGAAAGGAAAGAGGTGCTGCGACATGTTGACGACGTAGCCCAATTTAGGTTGTAAATTTGTATCAATATTTAAGTTATAAAGTCACTTGTTGCATAGTTGAAATTCAATAAATTTAGGAGTGAAAATATTAGCTTCAAAATATTTAGGAAATTGAGGTCCCAGTTTTATTTTCATTGGTCTTTCATAACTCTATTTTTGAGTTTCTCTTCTCTCTCTCTCAAAACTAATTTAATTTTAGGGTTTGTTCCTGTGAAAATTCAACTTAAGGATGAATATGAGAAAAAGTACTTGGAGAATACATATTCTAAAGTTTTAAACAAATTTCAAAACCTTTTTTGAAAAACTTTGAAACTTTCTCTTAACAAAATTTATAACCAAAATACAAATCATCGAAAAAGATGTTAATTATTTAAAATTCCTTTACTAACCTACTGCGGATATATATACACAAGAGAAAATTCATTCAGAAGTTAACTTCATATTTACCCTTCTCTGCCCTCAGATTAACTTCATTATTAGTAACGGTCACAGTCTCAATTTATACATTAGAACCATAAGGAGAGACTCCCATATTCCACGTTTTCTTTAACAATTTAATTATTTAAATGTATTCATTGTAATGCAAATTATATTGGCAGTACGTGCAACAGATTCAAATTACGAAGTGGACGAATACCGGGGAATCTCGAGCAGAATAGCTCTACCTCCAAATCTTCAAATAGAGAGCATGGCAAACTAGATCAGTCTTCGTTCCAAATTATGTTGGCACACAATAATAACGTATCCTATATCCTCTTTGCGCATCTCGGACGGCTTTTTTCACCCTAAACCTTTCTACATCACTTTCACTTAACTTATGGTTAAACCTTTTCACAGCATTTAACCATCTTAATTTATTAATCTCGTATGTTTTCACTTATTGACAGTGAACTATGTAAAACCAAACAAGTGGCACGCAACTATAGAACAGTGTTAACACCACTATAATTTCAAATAAGTCTTCCGCCACGTCTGCACCTTCTCTCTTTTAACCCCTTAACGTCTTCACACGTAGGTCTACGTCGGACGTAGGGAACGTCTCTAGACGTTTATCTACGCATCCAGTTCCCGCCATTTTTTATACAACTCAAAATAACTTGAACCTTCAAGGTATGGAAAGAACACCTTGTTGGAACATTAAGTGGTTAAGCACAATGAGACGCAACTGTAATCAATATTCATCTACAATACAAAAACTATACTAGACATACCTTTTATTCTCTACATTAATCACTATAAGGTGTCTTTGCGTCCAGTCCCAGCAAGAATTGGAGCGTTTCGGAAACGTCATAAACGCTTATAAAACGTTGATGCAGTGAACAATGGTTCATATCGCGCATAACTTGTATGACCTTCCATCACATGATCATTATCGCTATGAAGGAGGTTAAAGAACCTTAAATATTATTATTATTAACTCAGCTTTGGCATAACCTAACCTGACGTAACTAATTCTTCCTATATATCTATCCATTGAACCATTTATCCCACAATCCATCTGCATTGACTTTTGAACAATGAAACTGAATTTGTCGAAATCCAAATTACCATAAATAAATGTGATGATTCAAAGTATATACTCTGTGTGCAACGAAAACAAGGAATTAATGCCATGGTATGTTGCCATTATTACCACGTGTCTATATCTCAGTTTGTAAGATGTGGCAATTAAAATTATTTGTTTACTGAACATAATGTATTCTCTCTGTATTGACTATTGCAAAACAATTTTGCTTTTCACTTTGAATTATTAATATTAGTGTTTTTTGTTCAGGGATCATGTGCGGGTTACAATATATCAGAGACAGACCGAATGTAACCTAAAAGACATGAAAATAGAGGGAAGAGAGTGTGTGTGTGTGTGTGTGTGTGTGTGTGTGTGTGTGTGTGTGTGTGTGCATCTTAATACAGCTGGTGACCTTGAAAGAGAAAGAGAAATTCTAAATATGTATTTCTACAATTCATTTACTAGCGAATCTGGTTAGCACAAGGAATGACGGATTATATTTCAATGTAATTTTGCAGGATCACGTACGGTGGTAATTAAAATTCCTGTATTGTTTTTTTATATACAGTGACGCTCATAAGTATTCGTACAGAGAAATATTTCGGTGATATGCGTGCTTATCTCTTGTGCTGTGGTAGGATAGCTATAAAAAGTTTAACGTTCGTTTGGAAAAATTTAACAAATAAAATTAGTTTGATTCCAACATGTAAAACATCACAATTTAAGGAAAATAAACAAACAAAATATAAGATGCAAAAGTTTTCGTGTACACACACACACACACCACCACACACACACACACACACACACACACACACACACACATTCAAGTAGATACATAATTTCTCAAAAAACACTGCCCCAGCCCACTATTTTATTTCCCATTAATGACGTCATCGTTCGATGAGGTCAGTGTATGGAATCGATGCCAATATACTACTACACTTTTCACGTTTCAGCTGAACTGTACGTAACCAAAATGTTACTAAATGAAATGAAAATGAAAAGGTTTATTGGCAGACTATAGTCCATATGAGAAATATTATTAATGCAATGACAGTTCATATACTAAGGATAGAAATACTGTATATACACAATTGATTAGAAAGAATACTGTAATGTCGAAGTTAAGTGGAGCTACAGACAGACGTTTTCGTACCAAGAAGTCCATAGCTTAGAGGATAAATGGCAGGACTCATGGATAGCTTGGATGATCGGGTTGGTTGATTTTTAATTCTTTGCATTAGACTGTATTGAGCACGTCTTGTTACCTCCGGGAAGCTCGGGACATTGCGGGTAGCAAACATTTGCGAAGCTGAGCATCTCGGGGGTAATTTATGTAAGAGTCTAAAAGACCTGTTGTACAGCAAATTTAGAGTTCTGCCAGAACCTTTTTTATAATTCACCCACAGTTGCTGTCCGTATATATTACTGCAGAAAGTACGAAAGAGTGTGTCATTAGCTTCACTTGTACAGAATCGAAAGTTCCTTATGGTCATATTCGCTTTAGCACACAGGCTTCGAGATTGTTTTCTTATATCCGAGTCATCACTCAAGGAGCTGGTAATAGTTTGACCCAAATACTTAACTCTTCTACTTCCTTACTTCACCATTCATTTTAAACCTTATATCAGCTGGCTCATTACAGCTTTTAGAATGAAATTGCATAACCTTAGTTTTTGTAACATTAAAAAGAATATCATGTTTCTGCGAATACACTTCGCAGACGTTTAGTAGCCGATCCAGACCCTTAACAGAGGGACTTATCAACACCATATCATCGGCATAAACTAAGTTATTTATCTTTGTTATTTATACAACATCCCCCTGTTGCCTCATTAAGTGAAGCAATTAATCCGTCGATATAGACATTAAACAGCATAGGAGAGAGAGCAAAGAGCCTTGTCTCACCCGCAAAAGGAGCCAAAACACTCGGATAGTACATTGCCCCACCTAACAGTGAAAGATTGGTGGGAATACCAAAATTTCAATAAATTTAATATGTACATGGGAACCTTCCTGTCTTCTAGTTTTGCAAATAAAATATTGTGGTTCACCCTATCATATGCCTTACTTATATCTAGGAAACGACTATAAATAGTTGAATTACTGTTAATGTATTTAGATATTGTTTCTTTAAGTACATAGATACACAGGTCAGTTGAGTGGGACCTTTTAAAGCCAAACTGATTAGATGTCCATAGGAAATCATTTAATCGGCGTAACAAGAATTTTTCTAGTAGTTTCGAGAAGCAGGAAGCGACAGCAATAGGCCTGTAATTATTGCTGGACAGAATGTCTCCGTACTTATTTTTGACCAGGGGCAAGATATATACCCTCATGAACTCTGCAGGGATATAGCTATGAGCAAGCATGGCTGATAGGAGCAATGATATATGCAGACATACTACGTCATTTGCATATTTTAAGTGCTCATTCGATAAGTCATCTAACCCTGACGCAGAACCAGTCTTTTAACTCTTTAATTAACCTCTACTTCAGAAAATGATATCAGAGTATTTTCCGTTGTCCCTCCCACAATCGTTTCGCTGCAATCTATCTTAAGATTATCCCTACTCACACTCTTAGGAATGTTAGAATATTGGTTTTTCCACAGCTTTGCAATTTCATCCTCCCTCGACACCCCATCGATTGTCGGAGGGAGGACATTTTTGACACCCGTTTGATTCTGAACAAATTTCCAAAATTTGTTATCGTTATTTATGCGAGCTTCACAGGCTTTTGATGCTCGAATAGACTCTTCTTCCTGTTTACATCGCCTTATGGCCGCCTTATACTGACCCCGACTTTTACACATATTCAAGTATACTGGTTCTAATCTGGGTCTACCATGAAAGCACCACAAATCATAGGCGTCTTTCGATTCCCTCTTCAGGGGGGCAATAAAATCATTCCATCCAGGAATAATCTTAGTATGATAGTTGTAAGATTTAATCAGGGTGCTTCCTGCTTCTCTTAACAGGGATATTATCTTACTATAATACCTATCTACGAGTTTACAGTGAGAATCATTTGAGCAAGGATTATTACAGGCAAGGTGCAAAATTTCTAAATTATTAAAGAGGTGCCTGTTCTGTCTTTGTCTTCTATTCTCTGCTGCATCGTAACATTGGACCAATCGACGCGATTATTCTTACCTATTGAGTTCTTGTTAAGTCGTGTTGCGCATAAATTGGTAACGTTAATTAATATTTCTAATGGTCTATGATCAGAAAGAAAGAAATCATGCAGAATATGAACTCTAACAATTCGATCCTTTAGATTATTACTAGCGAGACAATGATCAATCCACCTGGTGGTACCACTCATATCACTAACGTATGTAAAATTACCACTGGCTACCCCTAATACATCTACATCACTTATACTTAAATTGGCCGACTCGCACATGTTACCCAATTCTACAAAGAATTCCGAGTTCACATGCGCGTTAAAGTCCCCTATTATTATACAGTGTGAATATTTGGGGTTATCTGATAATGACTTAATTTTGTACACCAAATCAATATATTCATCTAGATTACTGCCGTTGTTATATGGTAAACAGCAGTTTACAATTAATATGCAATCATTGTTCACTCGTAATTCAATGCCTAACAACCTTACATTATCGCTTGTTAAAAATTTTATATGTTTTGGCAAATTTTTCCTTATTAAGAAAGCAACACCACCAAATGAGACAAATATTGTATAATCAAATCTTACTGAGTTTTCAGCTTCGAAATGAATTGAATAACCTTTATTAATAATAAAATAAATATATTCTTTTCAATTTACAATGACATGAATAATTGTGAAGCTCGACTATTTATTTGAATTAATTTGGCCCTTAAGCTTTAGGCTTTACTGGGCTCTTATTAAAAATAAACAGCTAGTTGTTATTAATTAATAATAAATAAATAAATAAATAAGTATTATTAATAGTTAAAACATGTATTAATCTTAAATTATCATTACTGACATGACAAATATAAGGTCACCATTGAAGGCACTATACCAATACCATACAAAGAAACCAATATTATACATGAGAGATAAGAACAGAACAATCCCAAGAAATGTGTTTTAATACTAGATTACACACGAGAAATTAATAATTAGTAAACAATATTAATGGACATTAATCCTAGTTTTTTGTTAGTATGCCATTATTAATCGGGATTTCAACTTGGTTTTAAATAAATTTACATTCACAATATTTTTTATATCGGCATGTAAGTTATTCCATAGTTTCAATCCAATGAAAATGGGTAGGTTTTGAGGTTAAGACAATCTAAATTGAGGTATAACAAGCTTTGATCTATTTCTGGTCTGATACGAGTGGATTTCTTGACGAGTTACAAAATATCTATTGGATGACAAAGATACGATTTAATGGGTTGTTAGCGAAGTTTCCCCAAACAAGGGTGCAGTATGTTCTATAAGGAAGAACAAGAGTATGATAAAGAGTCAATAAAACTTGTTTAGGGACTACATTTCTAAGTTTAAACATTATAGCAACGCTCCTTGAAATCTTTTTCGCGATATAATTTACATGATCACTCCATTGCAAATTCTTATCTAGCATTACACCAAGAAATTTTGTTACAGTACACTCCTTTATGGCGATTTCATTAACATTAAGTTCATCAAGATATACATTACATTTCTTTTATTAGTAAAAATCATGAAATTTGTTTTACTGGTATTTAGGAAGAGTTTATTGGTGGTCAACCATTTCATTACACTGATGAATTCTGAATGAAATATATTCTTAGCTGAATTAACATCTTTGCAAGAAAACAGTTGTATCATCTGCAAACATTATGAAGTTCAGTATATCAGATGAACGTGGAAGGTCATTTATATATAATAAAAATAACAATGGACCCAGAACTGAGCCCTGTGGCACACCATGTTTGACAAGCGCTTTAGTTGAGCAAAACTTGTTTACTGATACAAAATTATATCTATTGGACAAATAACTTTTCAACCAATCACTGATTGCTCCTCTAAAGCCGTAACAATATAATTTATTTAGTAGCATATTATGGTCTATTACATCAAACGCCTTACTCAAATCCATAAATATTGATATCATTATTTCTTTGTTCTCTTTAGCTATATTTACATTTTCCATAGGATTTAAAATAGCCATTTCCGTTGTTTTATTATTACGGAAGCCATATTGATTTGGAGATAATAAATTGTAGGATTCTAAATATCGCTGCATTCTACTTTTTACAATTTTTTCAAAAACTTTGCTGAACACAGATAATGAACACACCGGCCTGTAATTTGTTGCTAGTGTAGGATCACCTCCTTTAAAAAGGGGCGTTATACAACCTGTTTTTAGCATTGATGGGAATATTCCTTTGGAAATACTTTGATTGATAATTTTAGCCAAAGTTACAGATATCTTATCTTTAACAAGTTTCAATATAGGTACAGGAATGTTATGAATGTTATTTTTTATATTTTTTAATTTACCAATAATATTCCGGACCTCAGTAGAAGTAGCAGGAACAAAAGAAAATGAATTTAGTGGGCTGGGTGGCATATATTCTAGAGGTGAGTGATCATTATTTAGTAATTGTGAGTGAAGCTTATCCGCTATTGAAGTAAAATGTGCATTTAAAGAGTCTGCAATAGCAGTATCATCAGTAATTTCCTTGTTATCAACATTTAATTTCTTTACTGAATTTTTCTTAATTTGTTTTCCGAGAAGATTGTTTATGGTTGTCCAAGTGTTTTTAATGTTTACTTTATGTTTGGAAAATTGATTGTTACAATAGTTATATTTTGCAATTTTGATTATTTTAGTTAATTTGTTTCTGTATTGAGTATATTGTATTTTAGGAATTTTGCTCTGTAATTGCAATTTGAATAATTTATTTCTGTTCTTTATTGAAGTGATAATTCCTGGAGTGATCCATGGGTTTGCGACACTTTTGGGCGAAACTGTTTTTCTCCTTAAAGGAAAGCAAATACTAAAAATATGGAATAAGGTGTCATAGAAGAACTGAAACATGTGATCTGGGTCATTTAAAGGTTCGTCACAGTCAAATCGTGTATTTTCTACAGCCCCAATAAATTTTCTTTTGTTAACCTCTGAGAATATTCTGTAATCAATAGTTGTTTTGTCCGTAACCTCAACAATGTTATTGAATATAGCGTAAGTAGGAAAATGATCACTGATGTTTGTGGTTATAATTCCAGAATTTACGAGGGCATTGCTATTTACAAATATATTATCAATCGTAGATTCTGTTATTCGATTGCCATAGTTGCGGACTCGAGTGGGTTTGGTAATAGTATGACTAAGGTAGAAAGAATTCATTAAGTTTAAAAATACATGTTTTACTTAAAACAGTTTTGAAGTACCAAATTTGAAGTGAAATGAGTCGTAATTTATAACTGTCTTAGCCATGGAACCAAAATACAAGTGTGTGTGTAATGTGTATATACGGTTGGAATCATGCTCGTTCAACACATTTACGTCAGTAAATATATAAATGTTTCCTGTATTTAGTTTGGATAAAAGTTACTGATAATTTCCATATTTAAATAGCCTGCGGCCCCAAACAGTACATTTAAGTAGTTTCTTTAAAATGAACAAGTGCCACCCGAGTATTTTGATTCCCAAGAATTCCCAGTAAGCTTCCCGTCTCCTCCTGTAAGGTATTATTGGTTAATGGCCAAAGTCCGCGCGCTGGATATTAGTGGGGAAGTAGGTAGCTGGATTGGAAACTGGCTGAAGAATAGGCGGCAGAGGGTTGTAATTAAAGGGGCTAGTTTGGGTTGGGCCTCGGTCACTAGTGGGGTTCCTCAGGGTTCCGTTTTGAGGCCACCGTTGTTAATCATTTACATAAATGATATCGACGGTGGCATCGTCAGTAGGATCGCCAGATTCGCTGATGACACCAAGCTTGGGGCCAATGTTGGGACGCCCGAAGCGATCGAGCAACTGCGTGCGGACCTACGTAGGATAGGACAGTGGTCCGAAAAATGGCAAATGCTCTGTTTAACTTTGGTAAATACAAGGTCATGCACATTGGCGTAGCCAATCCCAAGTCGGACTACTCGATGTTGGGGAACAATATTGAGGCGACTGATTTGGAAAAGGACTTGGGTGTGCTAATCAGCAGCGACCTTGAGTTTACCAAATAGTGCGTAGAGGTGGAAAAGAAAGCCCAGAAGCTGTTGGATTATATCAGGAGGCAATTTCAGTTTCGGAACAAGGAGACTGTGCTCTCTCTGTACAATTCCCTGGTTCGGCCGCACCTGGAGTATGCTGTGCAGTTCTGGTCGCCCACCTTCAGGAAAGATATTGAGAGGCTGGAGCGAGTGCAGGCGAGGGCCACAAAGTTAATCCCTTCCGTTAGGCATATGGGTCACAATCGACGCTTAAGTGCCCTGAATTTGTTTTCGCTGGAAACTCGGAGGCTGCGCGGTCAACTGATCGAGGTTTTCAAGCTCTTACGCGGGTTCAATGAAGTCGATTTTAGAAGCATGTTTGGTTTAAATGATAACCCAACTCGCAACAATGGTTGGAAGTTGGATTTGAAACTGTATAGCAAGAGTGTGTGTGGAAATTACTTACCTATAAGATCTGTGACAGGTGGAACAGGCTACCTTCAGAAGTTGTGGACAGTTTCTCTGTGGATCAGTTCAAGAAAAGGTTAGACCGAATCTTGCACACTATTTGAGGGTGTAGAAATTTTTTCCTGGCACCCGTTAGTGACTGAGGCCCAACCCGAGCTAGCCCCTTTAATTGCAACCTTCTGCCGCCTATTCTTCAGCCAGTTTCCAATCTAGCTACCTACTTCCCCACCGATACCCAGCGCGCAGACTTTGGTCATTAGCCGGCGGTGAGGTACCTTAACAAAGGCTTTCTGAAAGTCGAGATAAAATATATCAATCGCCCTACTCTTATCATACTCATTCCACATGACGTGGAAAAACTCGAGCAGGTTGGTGAGACACGACCTATGCCGTCTAAACCCATGTTGAGCGTCCCCAAGCAGCTTGTAGGAATCCAGATGGTCAACGATCCTATCCGCTATTATCCCCTCTAATAATTTACCTACAACCGAAGTGAGACTAATGAGGCGATAGTTCCCTGAACTTTCGTGATCCCCTTTCTTAAAGATAGGGGTCACATTGGCTTCCCTCCAGGTACCAGGCACCTGGCCCGTCTCCAACGATTTGTTGAAAACTGTAGCCAGGTGGGGAGCCACCCGGTCGTGCACTTCCCGCAAGACCCTGGGGAGGAACTGGTCTGGCCCAAGAGCCTTAAAGGCGCTCAGTTTGTCTATTCTATCGGCAATGACTGTCGCGGTACACCGAACACTATCCAGGGCAGCACTTTCGTGCCTGACGCCTGGCTCGGGGATGACGCGGCTGTCCTCCCTGGTGAACACTCCCGCAAAGTGAGAGAGAGAGTTACAAGGAAAAGAAGTACATCAAAAGGCCTTGCGGCCCATACCGAGGAGGTACCAATGGCAACAGTGCCAGGGAAAATTTCTACACACACAAATAGAGTGCAAGATTTGGTCTAACCTTTTCTTGAAATGATCCACAGAGGAACTGTTCACAACTTCTGAAGGTAACCTGTTCCACGTGTCACAGATCTTATACTTAAAGTAAGTCCCACACACACTAGTCCTAAACCGTTTAAAATCCAACTTCCAACTATTGTTGCGAGTTGGGTTATCATTTAAACTAAACATGCTTCTAAAATCGACATCGTTGAACCCGCGTAAGAGCTTGAAAACCTCGATCAGTTGACCGCGCAGCCTCCGAGTTTCCAGCGAAAACAAGTTCAGGGCGCGTAACCGTCGATTGTAGCCCATATGCCTAACGGAAGGGATTAACTTTGTGGCCCTCGCCTGCACTCGCTCCAGCCTCTCAATATCTTTCCTGAAGGTGGGCGACCAGAACTGCACAGCATACTCCAGGTGCGGCCGAACCAGGGAATTGTACAGAGAGAGCACAATCTCCTTGTTCCGAAACTGAAATTGCCTCCTGATATAACCCAACAGCTTCTGGGCTTTCTTTTCCACCTCTACGCACTGTTTGGTAAACTCAAGGTCGCTGCTGATTAGCACACCCAAGTCCTTTTCCAAATCAGTCGCCTCGATTTTGTTCTCCAACATCGAGTAGTCCGACTTGGGATTGGCGTAGCCAATGTGCATCACTTTGCATTTACCCAAGTTAAACGGCATTTGCCATTTTTCGGACCACTCTCCTCTCCTACGTAGGTCCGTACGCAGTTGCTCGATCGCTTCGGGCGTCCCAACATTGGCCCCAAGCTTGGTGTCATCAGCGAATTTGGCGATCCTACTGACGATGCCACCGTCGATATCATTTATGTAAATGATAAACAACAGTGGCCCCAAAACGGAACCCTGAGGAACCCCACTAGTGACCGAGGCCCAACCCGAACTAACCCCTTTAATTACAACCCTCTGCCGCCTATTCTTCAGCCAGTTGAGAGAGAGAGAGAGAGAGAGAGAGAGAGAGAATATAAAACCTTTATAAATAAAATTCCACAACTAATTTCCAAGCGTTGTTTGAGCCCTTTTTTATCCACAGAAGCCGATCCATCAATGAAACCCATAAATTCGGGATCAGAAATTTAAATAAAAAAAATAATTTGGTCGATCATAGCGAAGCTTTTCTAAATTTGCAACAGCTTATCAATAAAATTCGGTACTTATCGTAAATTCCAAACAATAACGTCAACGGAAGCAAATTACGGGTGATATTTCTCAAACACGAAATTTATATGTATAATATACTATACATATATATATTATATATATATATATTATATATATATATATATATATATTATATATCACCCCAAGATAAAGAGGCCTTTTCAGGTTCTTTGAAACCGAATGGAGCCTCTTTATCTTGGCCCACCCTTATATATATATATATATATATATATATATATATATATATATATATATATATATATATATATGTGTGTGTGTGTGTACAGAAAAAGTGAATAGATGAAAGCTGTTCACTGGATTATACTTGTAAATATTTGGTCAATAAACATTTCTAGGACACACACACACACACACACATATATATATATACAGGGTGGTGCAAAAGTCTGGACCCATAGGCAATTTACTATATAAAAAATATCTTTCGATTTTTATAATCAGTGGTTTACATTAACAAACCAAGAACAATACAGGCGCTAAAGGATAACATCACAACAGAAATTGAAGCCATAAGAACGAATATTTTATGCTTACAAATGTGCAAAGGTCTTGTGTCAAGCGAGTAGAAAAGTATTTGGAAGAAGATGGACATCAATTCGAACACTTATTGTAAATTCTGAACTAGAACGTTAAATTTAACATAATTTAGTCACTGGTGTATGGTTAATTAAATTTCATTTCATAATAAACTTCCTGCAGGCCACACTTTTTTTTCCATATAAACCGCCTATGGGTCCAGACTTTTGCACCACCCTGTGTGTATATATATATAATATATATATATATATATATATAAGAGATAGATGGATGGACATATAGATTTAGAGATATTCTGTGTTAGTAGAATGAAATATTAAAGTGAATCTCTCTCTCTCTCTCTCTCTCTCTCTCTCTCTCTCTCTCTCTCTCTCTCTCTCTCTCTCTCTCTCTCTCTCTCTCTCCGCCCATTTGCATGCCTCTAATTACAGTGTTTACGGCGAGATCTTCCGCCTGATGCTCGCGATGAGCGCGGCAGCAAATGAAATTTCGTGGCGGTGGGTCCAACCTCTTATCGTGCTGGGCGCGAAACGGGTCATCGAAACTTCACATGCAAACACCTCAACCGCCACAACCAAACCACCTTACCACCTACAACGCCCGTGACGCATCAGACGCCCGCACAAGGGAACCTTCATCGTTCGCCGGAAATCGTCCTGAGCATAAATTATGAGAACTCGTAAAAGTTTGAGATTTTGCGAGTGGCTCCACACGCGTGTGAAACACGCAAGAAATGGGGGAGAGGGGGAGGAGTTGGGGTTGGTTCTCTCTCTCTCTCTCTCTCTCTCAGCCAAAATGTCCGAATTATGACAGTTTGAATTTCAGGTTTCTGGTTCACCACGCAACGATCAAATTTGAATCTTATTGTGTGACGTCATGAGATAAATTTGCGAACGCGCGCACACACACACACAAAAAAAATATATATACATATTAATAACCTTGAAGCATTTCGTCCTTTCTCTTATTAAAAAATTATCCTTTTTCACGTTCTGACTTTGCGATTATTTCAAAATCTGTCTACAATCGAATTAGATTTTACAAATACATACATCTTATGTACGATCACTGAAAAATGTACACACACACACACACACACACACACACACACACACACACACACACACACACACACACACGAGTCACGTTCCAGAAATAATTGTGTATAGAACAGAATGAATAATCCTTATTTATAACGAATGATACTGTAACAGATGCAAATTAATGAAACTTACAAAAACTTTGGATAAAATATATTGAAGAATAAACAGTTTTCCATCTGTAGAATCGCCCATAATAAAGTATATGAACTCCAGCAATGACGCATTACGTTATTGGTCCCCTCCCGCATAAAGATGATTCAGTATACGGGAAATCCTCTTACCTGTCCCTTATTTCCCATGAAAATACCCCAGGGTTTTCCTTCTTGTATTCAGCTATGCGTTTTTCTATTTCTGGGGTTGCTACCCTCGGCTTGGAGCCCCCGATTACCCCCGGGCGAATGGACCCCGTCTCCTGTTCAAGAAAGTTCAGAAGCGTTAAAAAGAAAACTAATTAATTTTTCAGGCTTTATATATATATATATATATATATATATATATATATATATATATATATATATAATATATATATATATATATATATATATATATATATATATATACACACACTAAGTATAAATTATAAGTGTGCTTTTTATGAAATAATAAATTGCTGAACGTAAAAAATAAGCTATATTTACATATTTCAACTACCCATGCATAATTTTTTTTTTCACTGTAAAAACAAACACTGCAATTGCTAATTATAGACGAGAGAAAATGAATTTCAACACGCGAAGCAATTACTTCTCATTTGCTTTAATTTTACCGTCATAATGAGCTTACAACAATAAGTCCCTTTCATCCGCAGTTCTTTAAGACTCTTTTACATTCCTCGAAACTCTTTCGAAATATCTTCATAAGCGGTAAATCAAACTCTTAAAGTAAAAAAAAAAAAAAAAAAAAAAAATCCTTTTTATACGAGTTTGTTTCTCACCTGATAGCGATTCAGAATCTTGGAGACACATCCGTGCGACACTCTAAGTTGTCTAGAAATGACGCAAGGTCGTATCCCGGCAGCGGCCATTTCTACGATTTTGAGCCTTATGTGGTTGGGCAGAGGGCGGCCGTTGATGTACACCCCGCCGAGTTGGTTAACGCGTCCTTGGCCGGCGGGGGAAGCCATACCTGGGAAGAGTTTAATTTTCTGGTCAAAATCAGCTCGACAACGAATTCGATGAGAGAATGTTTGTTTAACTCATTCGCTTCGTACGTTGAATAAAAAGCCGCTTTAACCTCTAATCTCTATTACAAAAGTAAAGTGGCTTTTTTTTTAGCTTTCTGATGCGTATATATATAATATATATATATGTAAAATATTATTTTATTCATAAATATTTTTTTTCGGGGGTTCCGTTTTTTTAGGAAATGTCTAGTATAAATTACGAGTTTTAGGGTGGTTCCCCACAAATTTTTACAGATTAGATTTATTTTCCTGTTTAAAATAAATACATATATATATATATATATATATATATATATAGGGTGGCGCAAAAGTCAGGAATCAAAGAGAAAAAATTACTTTTTTAGTTAAAAAAAATTATAATTTATAATTTTTCGGTTAAAAGTTTATAATTTGTGCAATGAGGGCCCTTTGACTCTTGACTTCTGCGCCACCCAAAGGTAAGGAGTCAGAAGGTCATCAATGCATAAATTATAAATTTTTTTAACTAAAAAAAGTATGGTAATTTTTATTTAAAAATAGTAGTAGCCACAGAACGGAAAAGATCCATTCTCCCAGGCTCTTTTGACTCCTGACTTTTGCGCCACTATAGGAAGATCGTGCCTATCACAACTAATAGAGCACTATAACACTATTATAGAAGCATTTAAGAGCAATGATAATTACGATGTAATACACGGACTTTCCTAAAGCATTCGATAAAACTGATCATGACATTCATTATGGCACATAAAATGAAACGGCAGAGCAAGCCGAAAATCCGAGGTATATCATCATCAGAATCGGAAGTACGCAGCTCAGTTCCACAAGGAACAGTATTAGACCCACTTCTATTCATTATCATGCTGACAGTGAAGTATACAGCAACAGTATAGTAACATCCTTTGCTGACGATGCACAGATCAACGGAAAATCGGCAATACAGAAGAGGTGGAAGCCCTACAGACAGATGCAAACAGAATATACAAATGGTCAGAAGACAATAACATGAATTTTAACACCGAGAAATTTTAGCTCTTAAGATATGGAAGAAATGAAGAACTTAAACAGACAACATATTATGCTCCAGATAGACAGGAAATTCACAGAAGCACGAAAGCAAAAGATTTAGGGGTAATAATGACCGATGATGCAAAATTTGAAACACAGAATCAGATAGTGATAAACAAAGCAAAAAAGTTGATGGACAGCTACTGAGAACCTTTAGAAGAAGGGATGAGAAGGTAATGATTCCCCTGCTGAAAACACTGATCACACCAAAATTGAATACTGCTCAGTCTCGACGTCCCGATACAAAAAGAAGAGATTAATGAACTAGAAATAGTTCAGAGAAATTTCACAGCAAGGTGAAACTACTGGGAAAGACAACGTAAATCAAATCTGTATTCACTGGAAAGGAGAGAGAGAGAGAGAGATACACCATAATTTACATAATTATGGAAAATGATCAAAAATCTGGTATCTAACCTCAAACTAAACCCAATTAACATCCAAAACAACATTGAGAAATAGGAAAGGTAGCATGTGTGGTGTTCGGAAACTAAAGGCCCGACAAGGGACATCCTCAACACTGAAGGAAAATAGCTTGGTTGTCAGAGGGCCAAAAATTTTTAACCAGCTTCCAAAAGACCTCAGGAACATCACAGGGGTCAAAGTTGAAACCTTCAAATGAAGACTAAATGCCCAGCTCAGGACAGTACCAGATGAGCTATGTGGGATGGAGATAGCAAGAAAGCAACTCGCTCCTCTATTAGGCCAAGGCTGGAGGTGGGGCCACCAACTTGATCTTTGTTTGAAGAGAGATCGACGTACGGCTTTTACCAGGTGTAATAAATATATATATATATATATATATATATATATATATATATATATATATATATATATATATGTGTGTGTGTGTGTGTGTGTGTGAAACTATCCCACCAGTATTCGAACCCACCTCTTAAGTAGGTGAGTTTTAGTCACTACGCTGAAAATCGTGTGTTCATGCATGATATTCTCTCTCTCTCTCTCTCTCTCTCTCTCTCTCTCTCTCTCTCTATATATATATATATATATATATATATATATATATAATATTATAAAGTAAAAATTAAATTAATTATTTTTTCAGCTATTTTGTGTCCCAAAGAATATAATTACTGAACTGTTGTGAATAACTTTTTTTTTTAAGTTAAGACTAAGTTACTATAGCAACATAGGCTTCAAGTACATGACAAAGGAAAGAGCCAGGTTACATATGATCGCTGTATATGAGCGTTTTCGCGTTATATATTCATTGCCGAAGGATTATTCCGATAAGCGACGTTCTTCGTTAACTATTAGTTTATTGTTTACTGATAGCATGACATCAGCTTGGCACGCATGCAGGCAGTGCCTTCATTTTGAGCGCCGGGAGGGCGGTTGTTGCGATGTTGGGGGTGGGGGGTGTTCATATATATGAACAGTGATCGGTAGCATAAAAGCTGGTTCAGACTTTAATATGAAATGGCTTCACTGTACTATTCATTGATTGCTATTTGTAAAAAGGTTTCTCCCCCTGGCACCGAAGAACGGGATAAATGGATCGCTACCAGGAACTCGGGACAAACTGCCGTCGATTCTCGGAATCCGAACCCACCCAACTACAGGATAGCTCTTCACGACCCCAAGGAATGATGAGCCGTGGAACTATGTCAATACGTAGTAGAAAGCGGAGCTCCGTCAGGCTTTAAAAAGGACTGTTTTCAAAATTATATACATCCATTCCTGGCTTCGAACACGGCTTCTCTACATGAAAGACTAGAACATGATGGCTGGAAGAGATTGATGGTGGGACGCCTATTTATAATCTTTATATCTGTTTCGCTTTTATTGAAGGATAAACATGTAAAACAATAGCAGGCAGGCAACCGCTTGTTATAGAAAGCTTCATTCCAGGTGTGTACACACACACACACACACACACACACACACACACACACACACAGTATTATCAGTATTTTTATATACGAGTATAATTTTGTGTTTGTATGCAAGAGCGGATGCATGGCAGTGTATATATGACTTGCGTTAAATTTAACATTAACAGTGAATAGAAAAGATTTTCGAAGGGACATTAAAGAAGTGCCAACGGAGTGCCAATTTGAATTAGTTTCTAAATCAAATCAAAGCGAGCATATCCGCAGTTCAGTGGGTAAAACACCGTTCTTCTATATAAGCGAAGTGACGACTCGGAGGTCGGGGTTTGAATCCCGATGATGCTGGTAATAATAACAAAGGAGTTTGAGCAATTGGCCTGAGCCCATTGCTACTTTTTAAATCAATAGGAAAAGTATACGATCTTTTACAAAGATGCGAAGTTAAGATTTTATATTGTATCAAGTTAGGTCCTCATGATTTTCGCTTCAGTGGATCCGTAGTAAAACCAATAACGAATGTAGCAAAATGGTTTATAGAGTCATGTAGTCAGCTCAGCCCAATAAATGCAAAAGATTGGATTTCAGGAATTTGGAAGTATATATATATATATATATATATATATATATATATATATATATATATATATATATATTATACGATGTAAAATAACGTATTGTCGCGACGAAGTATGAAGAAGAAACCCACTCTTCAGGGAGACGTAAATGTTTATTTCTTAACACTAGTGACAAGGGCTTGCGAGGAGCCGGAACTGTATTGGTTTTAAGAAATAAAAATTTACGTCTCCCTGAAGAGTGGGTTCTTTCTTAATACTTCGTCGCGACAATACATTATTTTACATCGTAATATATATATATAGGGTGAACCAAATGTAGGTGGACAGTAAATGATAACGTTTATTTTGAGAATACATATTTAATTTTTTTGTATACTATAATACAAAATAAAATTTAAATAAATTTAGTTATAATATTTAATATAATATAACATAAACACCATAGTTATAATGAACACCATAGTTATAATATAATATAACACAAACCGTATTCAACCTACTGTCCACCTACTTTTGGTTCACCGTGTATATATATATATATATTATATATATATTATAATATATATATATATATATATATAAAGGTATATATATATATATCGTAAAGAAACGACACAGTGGTGTAGTGCTAAATAAAGAAGTGAGGGAACGAATTTTGAAAGTGTTACTCAGATGCGGGGGGACAATGGCGAGCGCGGCGAGCCCATACAGCTGGGGGTCCGGGGGCACTGTAAGCCCCCCGGGAAATCTTTTGAAATCTGACCAATTTCAGGGATATTTTGAGGTCATATGCACTGGATATTAGGATATATTCCAAGGTTGAAGATGCAGTATTTCCAGTGTCATTAGATATACGACATCCAGTACGATCAATAAAAATAGCTAACAACTGGAATGATTAACTAAAAAAAAGTTAACAACTGGTACGCCGTGGTGACTGTTTCACCAGATCTTTATAGGCTAGCATTGCCTCAGTCGAAGCTAAAAGAAATGAAGCAGTTAATGATTCTTTCTCATATTTCTTCTAGGGGTGGGAATTAAAATTTCATGACGTTAGAGATTTGTAAGTTCGGATTTATTTGAAATAGTGAGGGAACGCCGTTCCGCTTACCAAAAAAAGTAAGGGAACGCCGTTCCCACGCGTTCCCACAGCTCTACACCACTGTGTGTGTGTGTATATATATATATTATATATATATATGCTGCAAACCCACAAGGAAAAAGAAAAACGATTCCAAGGCCTTTCGTGTATTCAAAGCTACACCTCGTCAGGGAATGAAGTTAAAAGGCGAGAAGCCCATATATATATACAACGTACAGGAAAAACAAAACAATTAGCACATACTTAACAAGGGTTAATGAGAGGCAAAAGAAATTTTAACATGATATCGTCAATTTTATAAGTCCCCGAGCTGTTATTGAAATTGTTTTTAAAATGAATAAATGCACATTCTAGAATATTTCGTTCTATTATATCTCTGTTTTTAACAAGCGCTTTAGAACTATCCCACTTGATGCTATGGTTACATCTATACATATGGTTAAATAAAGCATTGGAAGTACTAGCTGTTCTACAAGCATATTTATGTTGTTTTACCCTAATATCTAACGTTTTACCGGTTTGGCCTATATATACTGAGTTACATTGTGTACATCCGATCGAATACACACAACCAACAACATTATCAGGGCTATTCTTTATTAGGCGTGATTTAACAGTATTATTATACTTAAAGATTACATTAATGCCAATTGCTTTAAGTACAGTTGGAAGGTATTGAAAATTAACATGGTAAGGTAGGCTAAGGATATTTTTACGCTGAAATTCCTTTACAATTACATTATTATAATGCTGTGGGTTTGCAGCATTCATTCATTTCACGTGTTTTATTGTGAAATTCATCCCATATATATATATATATATATATATATATATATATATATATATATATATACACTTCCAAATTCCTGAAATTCAATGTTTTGCATTTATTGGTTTTGGGCTGAGCTTGACTACACGACTCTATAAACCAATTTTGATACATTCGTTATTGGTTTTACTACGGGTCCACTGAAGCGAAAATCATGAGGACCTAACTTGATACAAGTTAGGTCCTTCTTCACACACACACACACACACACACCACACACACACACACATATATATATATATATATATTATATATATATACACCACGTTAACCTCGCTATTCCGTGTTCCGAAGGTCAAGCTGGTGGCCCCGCCTCTAGGCCTGGCTTGGTGGAGGAGTGAGTTGCTTTCTTGCTCTCTCCCCACCGCACATAGCCAGGTACACCCGGCTCATCTGGTACCATCCTGAGCCAGGCATCTAGTTTTCTCTTGAAGATTTGAACTTTGACCCCTGTAACGTTTCTGAGGTCTTTTGGAAGCTGGTTAAAAAGTCTTGGCCCCCTGACAACCAAGCCATTTTCCTTCACTGTTGAAGAGGTCCCTTGTCGGGCCTTTAATTTGGGAACACTACACATTCTGCCTTTCCTATTTTCCAGCGTTGTTTGGATGGTAATTGGGTTTCGTTTGAGGTTTGGCACCAGTGTTTCGATCATTTTCCATATATAGATTATGGTGTACCTCTCTCTTCTTCTTTCCAGGGAGTACAGATTTAGTTTACGTAATCTTTCCCAGTAGTTGAGTTCTTTGCAGCCATCACTCTTGGCTGTGAAATGTGTCTGCATTTCTTCTAGTTTATTAATTTCTTCCTTTTTATATGGGGACGTCAAAACTGAGCAGTATTCAAGTTTTGGTATGATCAGTGTTCTCAGCAGGGGAATCATTACTGTCTTGTCCCTCATTTTGAACGTTCTTAGTACATGTCCCGCGACTCTTTTTGCTTTGTTTATCGCTATCTGATTTTGTCTCGAATTTGACATTATCGGTCATTATTACCCCCAAGTCGACCGCTCTCGTGTTTCTCTGAATTTCATGTATATCTGGAGCATAATATGCAGTCTAAGTTCCTAATTTCTGCCATATCTCAAGAGCTGAAATTTCTCGGTGTTAAATGTCATATTGTTGTCTTCTGACCATTTGTATATCTTGTTCTGTCCTTCTGCAAGGCCACCATTTCGTTTGCATCGCTGATTTTTCTGCTGATCTTTGTATCGTCCGCAAAGGATGTTACTATATTGTTGCTGTTTACTCCACTGTCTATGTCTGTTAGCATGATAATGAACAGGAGTGGGGCCATTACTGTACCTTGTGGTACTGTGCTGCGTACTTCCGATTCTGATGATGATATACCTTGAATTTTGATAACTTGCAGACGTTCTCTGAGGAAGTTGTAGATCCATTTTCCCACGTTGCCTGTTATTCCCATATATTTCATTTTATGTGTTATTATACCATGATCGCATTTGTCGAAAGTTTTAGCAAAATCTGTGTATATGACATCATAGTTTTCATTGCCTTCAAGTGCATCTCGGATATTGTTATTGTGCTCTATAAGTTGTGATAGGCATGATCTTCCTGATCGGAATCCGTGCTGATTTTCGTTGAATCTTTCCAGTGTCTCCGAGAAGTCATAGATTTTCTCTTTGACTATGCTTTCAAATATTTTGGTGAGGTGGGACGTCAATGACAGTGGTCTATAGTTCTTTGCATGAGATCTATCCCCTCCTTTATACAATATATGGACAATATGGAACCGAGAAGGGTATGGTAACTGTTTGAGACGCAATTGAGGACTCGAAGGTTGTTTTCTGCTAAGTCATTAAATAGTGAGGTACTCGCTAATCTAGCCTAACCAATCTTTAACTGACCTAACTTAACCTAATAAGGATCAACATATCTATTTTCTGACAACAGAAATATTCTAAATTTTATATAAATTCATTGATATTCCGAGGTACAGGAAGTGTTACTTCGCAAAAATATTTGCCCCCACTTCATCTGTCAATTATCACACACTCGACTTCGCTTAATTATGCTCAGTTCCCTACGCGTGTGCGTGCACACACGCACACCCACCCATCCACACATTTGTTGGATTAGATTAAGTATGATGTTTGGTTAAATCAGATTTAAAAAGAAATTATAACAAATGCAAAATAGATTTGTGGGCATATATAATATACAAGCCCGTAGCCAAGGGAGGGTCGGGGGGTCGAACGACCCCACCCCCTTTGACAGGAAAGGTCCACTTTTGTAACCATAGTTATAACTTATGATGCGATATTATGTATAACATCATTTAGTAAATAATACTTGTATTTTTTTTTTTAAACTTCACAAACTACTCTAAACTTAACTACTGTAAACCCTCTCCACAGTGACTAGGTCGTTGCACCAAAAGGTCCGCCTTTCTACAATTTCGACCTCTCCCCTTTGGAAAGTCTTGGCTGCGGGACTGATATATATATATATATATATATAGGGTGAACCAAAAGTAGGTGGACAGTAAATGATAACGTTTATTTTGAGAATACATATTTAATTTTTTTGTATACTATAATACAAAATAAAATTTAAATAAATTTAGTTATAATATTTAATATAATATAACACAAACACCAGGCAGTGTTTATTAAAATACATTTCATTTTCAAAATGTAATAGAATCTACAGACATTATTTAATTGTTTTGTCAACGCCTGTTTTCAAACTGACGTCCGTTCTGGTCCAGGCACTGCTGATAACGCGAAGCAATGGAATCGCAAACATCACGAAACATTTCGTTTGGTATTTTGTGCATTCTCGTTCAATGGCTGCTCTCAATTCAGCGACTGTTGCAGGTTTTTATAGCGTAGACTTTGTCTTTTAAGTATCCCCATAAAAAAAAGTCTAGTGGTGTGAGGTCTGGTGAACGCGGAGGGTATTCTACGAAACCCCTTCGTCCAATCCACATCCACATCGTGCCAAGTACCACTCGCAATACTCCACTCTTCGGTCCGGATCATCATCTTCATTAATAGCATGGACTAATCTTGGAATGTAACTTTTCCATTGACAGCGCTTCAAAATGCGTTGGACAGACGATTCTGAAATTCCTACCTCACGACTCGCTTGCCGCACAGATTTTCTTGGACTTTGGTGATACGTTTCCAGTACTCTTTCTTGCTTTGTGGGGTTGTCGATATCCGTGGTCTTCCGGAACGCTTCTTGTGGACATTCTGAACAGTTCCATCGGCTAATTCCATCTCTAATTCGAGTGATGGTAAGTCGCGTTGGTGGATCTGTTTGAACTCCCTCCTAAACTGTCTTTGCACTTCAACTGCGTTTTCACACTTCCAGTAGCATTTTAGAATGAATTTCCTTTGTTCAAAGCTTAGTCTGACTGCCATTATTAATTCTAATGGGTTTAACTTGGAAAGAAAGAAACATCAATTGAGCTATCAGCTGTTAAAGTGTGTATACATTTTTTTGGGACGCCCTGTATATATATATATATATATATATATATTATATATATATATATATATATATATATATATATGTATATATATATATATTATATATTAGTCGCCAAAGCAATTGATGTCTCAGTATAACTCATGGATTAGGTTTCTTAATTGATGGAACTAGATTGAATCCTTGTTCTCTGGTCGTTAAAAATAGTTTTAAAAATCTTCTCGGTATCCTCTTATTACAATATCTTGCATGACGGACGGCAAGTATTTATAACATGCAAACATTTACATTCAAATGTGGAAATGTGTTCTCTGAATGATTCAAATTCTTTTGTGGAGTATATCAAGGGTTCCAGCTGTAACCCCCTGCTGTTTGAGGTGTATGTTGATGGGTTGCCTTTAACTCACTCACAACCGTCAAAGTAGACTCGGCTGCGGAAGATTGTACGTGGAAAGTAATTTAATTCATGCTGATGACACGATGTTTATCAGCCCCCATCAGCTAAAGGGCTTCAGTCCTTGATAAATGTTTGTGAAAATTATGCAGGAAAGCTTGACATTTATGTTCATCGCTCGTGAATGGTCAAAACAAAAGTTAAGCGCTTTCATCTTATATATTCTGACGTAAATGTTTTCGGAATTCTACTATTTACAGTGTAAGAACCTCTGTTATCACCTCTGGATGAGCTACTATAAAGGTACTGAGAAAACGCTAATGTATAATGCAATAAAGCATTCAGAAAGTCTAAGAGACTATCACCTATACGGTTCGGCTTTCCAAATATTCGCCATCTGTGCTGGTCGTATCATTTAGCTGGAGACCCATTCAACCTTACCATACACCCTCGAAATTATGGGGCCATGGGTTAAATAGTATAATAACATTTGGACTCATCCAATTGTAAATACTTTTTTTATTTCATATTTTAATATTTTTTAACTATTTCATTTTATGCTTATCTTTTACAAAACTTTTTCAAATAAGTTAAAAAGTTAATTACTACTTTCTGCGATTTCATTTTTCATCGAGCAAAATTTATTGATACTTTTTTATGGGGGTGGGGGAGCTGAGATGGGGGTGGGGAGCTGAGATGGGGGTGGGGTTAGTGGTGGTACATGATTGGCAAGCTGTAAAATATAAAATTTAATTAATTTTATTGAATAAGACAAAATTCTGAATCCGTATTTCGATGTAGCCTTTTTGGCTTATATATATATATATATATATTATATATATATATATATATATATATTATATATATATATATATACACACAGGGTAATTCATAAATGTGTTTCATACATCGTAGCCCCACAAGTAATAATGAAGACGATTTAATTCTGGTGACCGAGGTGGCTACGGAATAGGACCACCGCGCCCTATCCACCTGTCAGGATACACAACATCGAGATATTCCCTCGTTTAACGGGCAAATGAGCTGGTGCACCATCATGCATGAACCACATTAGTCGTCGAGTTCTGATAAGCGCATCTTCAAGTAGCACTGGCAGAGTCTTTAATGAAGCAAATGTATCACACTGTGTATTTGCATAAAATGTAAAAAATCTTTTGGAGTTTAATTTCTCCGTCGCGTGCTATAGCTCGAAACCTACGGGTTTCTCGACCTATGTTAATACGGTCTTTTTTCTTTACTTTTGTCTCAAGAATACACCCTACGATTTATGAAACACATTTATGAATCACCCTGTATATTACGCCATGTTTTATCTACAGAGGGTTAACAAAAGTAAATAGACATCACGATGATTGTCCTCCAGAACCAATGGCAAAGCTCATCAATGGAATGCCACAACGTGTCATCTTTACATAATGGAAAGGGGAAACCAACACCATTACAAATGTATTCATTCAATAAATCCGTTATTTTTACTTTATTGACTCTTATTATCAAATAAAAATCTTTGGAAAAAACCGAAGGTGTCTATTTACTTTTGTCACCTCCCTGTACACTATATATACAGATATATATATATATATTAATATATATATAATATATATATATATATATATATATATATATATATATTAACGGTATAGTAATATCATTTGCGGACGATGCAAACGAAGTAGAGGCCTCGCAGAGAGACAAACAATATATACAAATGGTGAGAAGACAACAATATGACATTTAACAGAATTTTCAGCGCTTGAGATATGGTAGAAATAAGGAACTTAAACAGACAAGAAATTCAGAGAAGCACGAAAGCGGTCGACTCGGGGGTAATAATGACCGAAGATGCCAAATTCGAGACACAAAATCAGATAGCGATAAACAAAGCAAAAAGAGTCGCGGGACATATACTAAGAACGTTCAAAAGGAGGAACAAGACAGTAATGATTCCCCTGCTGAGAACACTGATCATACCAAACTTGAATACTGCTCAGTTTTGACGTCCCCATATAAAAAGGAAGAAATTAATAAACTTGAAGAAACGCGGAGACATTTCACAGCCAAGATTGATGGCTGCAAAGAACTCAACTACTGGGAAAGACTACGTAAACTAAATCTGTACTCCCTGGAAAGAAGAAGAGAGAGGTATACCATAATCTACATATGGAAAATTATAGAAAAACTGGTGCCAAACCTCAAACTAAACCCAATTACCATCCAGACAACGCTGGAAAATAGGAAAGGCAGAATGTGTAGTGTTCCCAAATTAAAGGCCCGACAAGGGGCCTCCTCAACTCTGAAGGAAAATAGCTTGGTTGTCAGGGGGCCAAGAATTTTCACTCAGATTACAAAGGACCTTAGAAACATTACATGGGTCAAAGTTGAAGTCTTCAAGAGAAGACTAGATGCCTGGCTCAGGACGGTACCAGATGAGCCGGGTGTACCTGGCTATGTACGGTGGAGAGCGCAAGAGAGCAACTCGCTCCTCTAAAAAGCCAGGACTAGAGGCGGGGCCACCAGCTTGACCTTCGTATGAAGAAAGACCGACGCACGGAACACGAACAAGGTTAACAAGGTGTGTGTGTGTGTGTGTGTATATATATATATATTTTTTTTTTTTTTATTGGGGTTTAACCTCCTTCGCAATATCTCAGGTTATATGACGGAGGGGACCTACAGCTTTACGTGGGATCCGAACCACGGGTCGCTACATAATCTGGGCGTGGAGGACGGTCTCCCATCCAACTACTACCCAGACCCAATGTCGCTTAACTTCGCTGATTTCCGGGAAGCGGTGTTACGGCATTGGCCATGACGTAGCCCATATATATATATATATGCACACCTTAGTTTTGCTTCATCCTGAATTGTTCATTTTGGTGAAGGTGAAGATACAGCTTGATAGATACATAAATACATATATAGCTATAGAGATAATAATCGTAATACTATATATGAACGTGAACGCGGCCGCGTAAAGTCTCCCATTAATACTTAGATACATAGATTTTTTATTCACACATAAATGAATTTCCCTACAAATATTGTAGATGAAATAAGAACATAATAAAATCATAAACATAATAATATTTACATCTTTTCTTCACTCTTTCGGATGGTGCGTATGGTAGACTCATTCACGTGGTACTCGCGGCCAAGTGTTGTTATGCTCATACCACCACGCAACTGATCTAGAATCTTTATTTTTTCGGTTAATGTCATAACCTTACGACTTTTCTTCTCTTCACTATCACTCGCGGATGCTTTACGTTTTAGTGCCATACTGCTGTCTAAGGGTAATAGCAAAACAACGGCAAAATACGACAAAAACAATCCAACACAACTTCACTGAACGCAACACGGTAGCGGGACTGAGACAAAGGGTGATGCGAGGGGTGACGCGAGAGAGAGGGAGATGCGGGAGTGTTGGAGAGTGTAGGAGAAAACACTAGAACGCGCATTGGCACGCGTACAGTACTACTGTATTAGAGCGTGTTTGGCGGACCGTGAATAATAAAATTTTGTGCTTTCAGCAAATAATTGTTCGCATTTATTTTTCCGTGTATAAGCAAATTCGCACTGAACAAACGCGTTAGACGAGGGTTTACTGGAAATACAGGGGTTGGACAAAATAATGGAAACACTCGCATTTTTGGTGCTGTATTTTCTGGTATAATTAATGGCCTTATATAATTTACTAAATTCATATGTAAATGCGTAAATATTGAGAACATCTTCTATTTTAATAGGCTGATATTGGTATTTCCTGTTCTTGTAGAATAAATAAAAATATGGCGGTTGGAAAAGTTGGCACTGACCGTGAAAGAGGCATAACAATAGGAACCCATTTGGTTGGTGTTTCAGTATTAAAAGTGGCGTAATTGCTCCTGTATCTTGAAGAACAGCCCCAACGTTGTGAATACATGGAAAGAAATAGGGAAAAACTACGTCACATAAGCATAATAACGTTCCATTATTCTTTCCAACTTCATTCAAGTTTTTGCACTGGTTGGTGTTATGAGGGGCTTTAATACAATTCTTCTAACATCATTTTGACTGGTACTGCTCTTTGCTTAACTCTTGTTTAGATGTGAACGAAGTCTGAAGCGACAGTCTTTGTGGTTCATGCTTTACGGTTCGTAATAAGGTTCTTCTCTCTCCTTCTGTCACGGTTGCTTTACGCCTACTATATTCCTTATGTGATGTACTTTTTTTCATTTTCTTCCATGTATTCATAACCTCGACGACTATTCTTCGAGATACAGGGGCAATATGCGACTTTTAATACTGAGATGCCAAGCAAACTGGCTCAGGAAATACCAATATCAGCATATTAAAATAGAAGATGTTTTCGATATTATACGCATTTACGTATGAATTTAGTAGGGTGTACATAAAGTCAGGATCTATTTTTGTGAAGCACTTGGAAATTATATGGAATTCAACCATAAAATGATAAAGTGGTAACATTTATTAAATAATTAAGAGTAGGATTCGACGTGACGCCCATCAGTATCCCTGCACAGCTCAAATCGTTCCGCAGCATTTCTAAACACATTCTGGAGCATTTGCGGGGTTATGTTATCTGCAGCAGTTCGTATACGTGTACGTAAGTTTTCAAGACTCGTAATCTTCGTCTGATAGACGTGCGATTTGATAAAGCCCCAGGCAAAGAAATCTAAAGGGGTTAAATCTGGTGATCTCGCTGGCCAAGGTCTGTTGCTTCGGCGTCCGATCCAGCGATTTGGAAAACGTCCATTTAGATAATCCTGAACAATTTTGGCATAGTGACAAGGAACACCATCATGTTGATAGACGACGGTACTAACAATCCTATCCCCGTCGTCTATCAACATGATGGTGCTCCTTGTCACTATGCCAAAATTGTTCAGGATTATCTAAATGGACGTTTTCCAAATCGCTGGATCGGACGCGGAAGCAACAGACCTTGGCCAGCGAGATGACCAGATTTAACCCCTTTAGATTTCTTTGCATGGGGCTTTATCGAGTCGCACGTCTATCAGACGAAGATTACGAGTCTTGAAAACTTACGTACACGTATACGAACTGCTGCAGATAACATAACCCCAAATGCTCCAGAATGTGTTTAGAAATGCTGCGGAACGATTTGAGCTGTGCAGGGATACTGATGGGCGTCACGTCGAATCCTACTCTTAATTATTTAATAAATGTTACCACTTTATCATTTTATGATTGAATTCCATATAATTTCCAAGTGCTTCACAAAAATAGATCCTGACTTTATGTACACCCTGTATAACGCCATTAATTATACCACAAAATACAGCACCGAAATGTGTTTCCATTATTTTGTCTAACCCCTGTATATATGTATATATATGGAGGAGGAAACCACTCGTCAGAAAGACGTAAATTTTTATTTCTTAACACCAATACAGTTTCGTCTTCTCGCGATCCCTTCTCAATTGGTAATGACTGTATAAACAGAGAACAGAGTTTATATACACCTGGGAGTTAATTATCAGGGATTAGCTGACTGAACCTTTCCATCCGAGATAGTTAAGTGACCCCTCCGTCCCAGCTTTGACTGATGGATGTACTTGTGTTGCCTAGGGATTTTTGGAGGGTACTGTTACAAAATTCTGAAGAATTTTGTAACATTACCCGAAACTGTATTGGTGTTAAGAAATAAAAATTTATGTCTTCCTGAAGAATGGTTTCCTTCTCCATACTTCGTCGCGACAGTGCGTTATTTTACATTAATATATATATATATACAGGGTGGGCCGTAAGTTTCCATACATAGGAAAATTTAAATTATGGTCTTCACGTGCGTCGGTATTTGGATCAGCAGTTTCCGGATGCTTGGATTGGTCGGCGTGGTCCTGTGGAGTGGCCTCCCAGATCCCCAGATCTCACCCCCCTTGATTTCTATCTTTGGGGGCACTTGAAGGCCATGGTGTATCAGGAAAAGATACGAGACATAAATCATCTAAAGGAACGTATCACCAACGCCATTACAAGCATAACGTCAACTGTGCTAATGCGTGTTCATCAACAGTGGGGAACACGTATTGAAATGTGTTTTTCAAAACAATGGCAACCATGTAGAGCATATTATATAAATAAAAATGGTTGTCCATAAAAAAATGTTTATTTTTCCTATGTATGGAAACTTACGGCCCACCCTGTATATATATATATATATATATATTATATATATATATATATATATATATATATATATATATATATATATATATATATATACAGAGACATGCAAGAAGTAATAGACACCCTTAATTTTATGGTAAAATGTATGCATCCAATTTTTTTTGCCATTATTATGACTAATTCGTTTCCTACATTTCTATCCTTGAAGAAGGACTTATGCCATATTCTCAAGTGGTCAAATTGAAAAGACAGCTGCCTGTTCATGGAAGATGGAGCCCCATGCCACACTGCAAAAAAGACGAAAGAATGGAGGAGCGAAATGGTATCAAACGACTTCCTTGGCCGAGTCAGTCCCCTGACATGAACCCCATAGAACACGTGTGGGCAATACTAGACAGACTTTACGTAAAAAGCCCAAAAACCAGCAACACGATTCAGAATTGTTGAATCTTTTACGCCAAATTGTTACAGCAAAATCTGGGCTGTCTATTTACTTCTTACATGTCTGTGTGTGTATATATATATATATATATATATATATATATATATATATATATATATATATATGTGTGTGTGTGTGTGTGTGTGTGTGTGTGTGTGTATTACATGCTCTCTGGCCATTTATAATATGAAGGATTAGGTTTGGTTCTTCAGTTACATGCAAGTAGTTTGACAATGCCATGTCCCTTTTTATGTTACTTTATGAGAGTTCGAACGACGGTTCAGGATCGACCTGCGGTCGAACCCTCTGCAGCATCCTGATTCATTTGCGGGATTTGGTGGAGGAGGGAATTGCTGTCTGATCTTCTCCTGCCCTCGTAGCAGCCAGCCACGCATGGCTGGTCAGGGACTGCGCAGGAATCTGTCCAACTGGTTCTTGAAGTTATTCAGGTCGGTGTGCTGAAGATTTCTCACTTCTTTGGTAGGACATTGAAAAGCTTTAGGCCTCGTATTCTGAGGGTATTTTCCATCCTCGTTTTCATGGCCCCTTGTCCCACCGCAGCTGGGACCGTACAAAATCTGCCTCTTCTCTCATTCCAGTTTGTTTCTATTTCTAAGGTTAGGGACAGAGCCCTCAAGTATTTTCCATATGTATTCTACAGTATATTATTGTGTACCGCTCGCGCCTTCTTTCGGAGAATAGAGTTTCAGGGATTGTAGTCGAGACCAGTAGTCTTCACCTTCCGTTTCCTCTATCTAACGTCGTTTGTATAGCTTCAGTATTCGCAATGTCTCGTTTTCTGTTGTGCTTGTGAGTACTGAGCAATACTCAATTATTGGTCGGGCGAGACTCTTCCATAATTTGAGCATAATGTTTGCTTTTCTGCTGCGGAAGCTCCTCCAGATGATCCCATTATTTTTCTAGTCGTTGTATTTTGATGTTATAGTGGTATCTGATTCTGCATCCGACGACCGACGACATATGCTGATGTAAAAATATTGTGAATGTAAATTCGTTTAAAACCAAGTTGAATTCTCGATTAATAATGGAATACTAATAAAAATCTAGGATTAAATGTACTTATCATTTCTCGTGTGTAATCTAGGATTAAATGTACTTACTCGTTATTGCTCATCTTTCGTGTGTAATATTGATTGTCTTTGTTGGTATAATGCCTTCAATAATAACCTATGCATTTGTTATGTCGATAATGATAATTTAAGATTAATACATATCGTAATTAATAATACTTATTCATGATTTATGTATTGTTAATAATAACTGTTTTATTTTTAATAAGAACCCAGTTAAGCCTGAAGCTTGAGGGCCATATTAAATAAAATAAATAGTCCAGCTTCACAATTATTTGTCATTGTAAATTGTAAGACCGCTGTATTTATTTTATTATTAATTAATAAAGGTTGTTCAATTAAAAAACTATATATATCATATTTTACGCGTATGTTCACTATATACAGGGTGTCCGTAAATTTACAAATTAATTAAATTTCAGTTGAATTTATAAAGATAATTTATGGACTCCCTACAATTCTTCATTATTAACGCGAGTCTACACAATATTTTATACTTGTATGCTGTTCGCTTTATTGGATATTATATCACTGGATTAACAGCTACAGTAAATGACTGTATTTACAGTAAACAAATAAACCCCAGATGTTCGTTCTTGAATAATATAGATCTACCCTGGTCTCAAATGAGTAATTTTTATCATTTTTATCTACGTTTTCATCTTCTACAAATTTCTTTTTGAAATAATTTTAAACACCTTTTGTTTCGTTGCAATTTTTACTAATAATTTTTTTTTTTTTTTTTTTTTTTTTTTTCTTAATTGGTTTCTTAAATGGGCGTATTTTCATGGGATATAATTTGCAAACAAGTTTTAGCTTTTAAAATTTAAAATTTTGCACATTTAAATTTAAAAGTCGTTCATAAATATATATATATATATATATTTTTTTTTTGAACAATTCAGTTTTTACAATTTTTTTACATTTTAAAAATTGCATTTCAAACTCGACGGAAATTGAAACAAGTCGCAACATGTCAGGAAAATCAGGCATTTGTTAACGAAGAGTTTTTGCTCTCTCATTCAATTCATTAACTAACACTGAAGTTATTTTGAAAATTATTATTACTTACCGTATATTGGGGCGTATAAGTCGGTATTTTAAGCTTAAAATTATGCCCCTAAAATAGGGAGTCGACTTATAGGCCCAGTCTAAAAAATTAACCTTCCACTTTCCATTTTAGCTCGTATTTAAAGACGGGTCTACCTGTCACAGGTCCTCAGTCCTGTATAAGCTCGCTTTTGGGCAACGTCTGAATTGGATCCATATGACGAAGCACTCGCAAATGTATCTCAGGATGTATATAATGAACTTATGATGTCAGATGATGATTATGATGATAATTATGAAGGATTTGATAACTAATTTTTACAAGATTTTTACAAAGTTTTACTTTTTTATGTTGGCAAGTTGGTGGTCGACTTAAAGACCCAGAATAGGCTAAAATCTAAATCTTAAATTGAAAGTTAGGGGATCGAATAATCTGGACTGTAGACTTATACGCCCCAATATACAGTATTAACTACATAAAAGCTAGAGTTATAATCTAAATGCAGCACCACATTTTATAAATTACAATTTGAATTTAACTTCAAAAATTATCAACAGAATTTACAACAAAAAAAAAACAACCCAAAAACTTTGTTTACGTTTTTTTGATTTAATTCATTTGATTTGATTAACATCATTAGAAATACTTAATAATTATAATTACAGATCCTAAAACTGTGTTTACAAGGAAACCCAATCCATGTAAATTTAATGTGTCCCAAAACCTTTAAAAACTAGGTCATTACCTCTCTTAACATCTCTATATAAAAAAGTAAAGATTAATTCACTTTTTCCCCAAATCCCAAACCAAACTTGACCATTTTATAATATCTGTATTTCCTGTTTGACTATATGCAGTATGTGTGGCTTGAAACAATTCCTTAACGCATATAGCTTTTCCGCTATTAGAAACGTGAAATTATATAATTCACTTTTGACAGAATTATATAATTCACTTTTAGAAATAATTCCGGCCCTGAGGATAAAATTCTTCAATTCGCTTTCGGCATTAGTGTAATTTCGGCTCCAACGTAAAATTTTACTAATTGCGTGTAAATTCACTTGAAAATATAAAATTTACAATAATACCTCGAAATTATACGAATTTACTTCTTATTCCTGAAATTGCGTGTATTGAAATGTGCGTGCATGCACCCATTTGCGTGCGTGTGCACTACAGAGATAGGAAAGAAAAGAGGCAGTAGGAGGAGGGCAAAATGAAAAAAAAAAGTAAAAATTCGGGAGAAAGGTGCCCGGGCTCAATGTTTGGGTATTTTTTAAGTTTGTAAAGTTTAATTTGGGAATGGCGGGCATCCCAAATCTACAGAAATACCAATAGTACTCGTAAAATTGAGAAAAAGAAGGCCAAGAACCTCCCCTTGGGCCTTGACGAAACAGAAAGCGATTAATTACTTGTATTTATGAGAATCACCAATAAATAATATATAAAAATATATATTAATTAATTAACCTTTTGATTTTTAAAAAAACGCTAAATTTATAACCATGATTATCTCTTACTTTCCCCCAAAAAGGAATCTGACATTTTTACGAAATACTTTTAACTTTATCCTCAAAAGAAAAGACAAATAATAAAAATAATAATGTTGGTGTAGTGGTTAGCATCGCTGACTACGAATCCACTGGCCCTGGGCTCGATACCCGGTGACGGCAGTCGGCGGGCAGCAAACCCAGCTGTTCATCCTTCCATATAAAAAAAAAAAATTGGTTGTTAGATAAATGTATACCCTGGGTAGCCTAGCGGTTAAGACGCTGAGCTGCTGCTGATCGGGAGGTCGGTGAGATCGAGTAAGGGCGAGGACTTTGTAGTTTCTAACCACCCGTGGTGGGTCGTGATTCGGATTCCACATTAAACTGTAGGTCTAAGGTGGAGCAACGAGCCTGCCCTTCGTCAGAATGAACAAATCAGGAGGAAGTTAACTAAGGTTAATAAAAATAATAAAATATAAATAAAATACGGCAAAGCTCTGTTGTATGAAATGAAATTCGTTATTAATAAGATAAATATTGCTTATTAAAATTTTTGCCACGTCCCAATAATTTTAACATGATAGACAATTGTTAATCGGACTATTTATTTATTTTTTATATACGCTTTTCAAGTTAAATAAACCAGTGTTATTATGATGCTTTAATTCAAAACGTTTCGCTTCGAACTAAAGGTATCATCTGTTGTTATGAAGCCTTTCAGACTGTTTCACTTCGACCTAAAGGTATCATCAAGAGCAAATAGAAGATGTATATATGTTACAGGGAATCTGTGTAACTAGGGATTTCATGAAATCCCTAATGTGTCCAGGGATTTCACGTAAGTCGTGATATTTTCGTTAAATATCACGACTTAACCTAACCAGTCCTTAAGGGCATACAGCTGACCTAACCGGGCATTCAATTAACCGAGCGGTCAATAATTTTTCCGTAGGCTTAACGAAAATATCACGACTTAACGTTACATGAAATCCCTGAACATTTTAGAGATTTCATGAAATCCCGAGTTACACAGATTCCCTGTAACATTCAGTGTGAAAAGAAATTACCCTAAACAAAAGACACGTTCATTCGTTCTTTTTTACTCGATGATGACTCTAGTCTACACAGAAACGTGGAAATTGCACATACTAATACGATTTTATATGATTTCCTTTCCTTTGTGTGGATGTGTGTGTAATAATATATATATATATATATATATATGTGTGTGTGTGTGTGTGTGTGTGTGTATATATAAATAATTTTAGTTAATATAGCATCAACTATACTGTATTTTAGTTATTTCTACTAAATTTTTAACAGTATTTTACGTTATCCCAAGAAGATAGCTGACATCACTAAATTTTTTATAATAGAGATTAAAGACAAATTTTGTGTTTATACATTTTATATTTTTATATATTTATTTACTTGTGTTAAATCAGTGTATTTCTTTCAGTGTATATTTAAGTTTTTCTTACGACAATATTTCATTTTTACAAATAATAGTGGCCATGTAATAATAATAATAATAATAATAATAATAATAATATTATTATTATTATTATTATTATTATTATTATTATTATCCCCTTAATACTACAATACACAGAGGACAATAGTTGGTTGTACAGCAGTGAAAATGGTTAACTAATTGTCAACCAACAAATGTCTCGCTCAACCATCGATGATTTTGCTTTATCGTTAAAACCACGGTTATTTGATTGGTTACAACCCAAAACTGAATAAATCAAACGTATAGAATGGTCGGAATGTAACAATTTAATTGGTTGACAGAGTAGGTACACCGACAACCAAGATTTTGTTGAATCCAACATTTTCATATGAATTTGTTGCGTTAAAAGGCAATTTTTATTCGAATTATATAATTTAAATTATATAATTTCCGAAACCATAAATTATTAAAATATATAATTGAAACGTCCGATGCAAGTCCTATTATACGAGTAAATATGAAGAAGAGATGAATAAAATGAATAAAAATGTATGTAATCACATTAATACTTTGAACAAAAATTTCAACAAATTTTAATATTTGTTGAATTGAAAGTAAAAAAATAGAAAATTATGTCGAATAAAATGAAAAATATTTTGTTAAGAAAGGGGCGTTCTCGTGAACAAAACCCGACGCTGTGCGTATATGTAGGCTCATTGTCTGGTTTCGCGCGGAAAAAAAATCTTAATGGTGTACGAATGACGTTTATATCAAATTAATTTATTAAAAAAAAAAAATATTTAATAAGTTCAAAATAAAAAATTAATAATTTTTGTTTTTAGAAGCGTCTTCTACGTTTTGGCAACTGAATCGCTCTCGTCAAGATTGAATTGCGGAGCGCTGCACGATGCTTAGTACTAACTGGTCAAATTAAGATCGATAAGTGTACAAAATAATCACTTAAAATTCGTCATGTGTCGAAATATATATATATATATATATATATATATATATATATATATATATATATATATATATATATATATATATACACACACACATTGTTGACTCATTGTTGAATAGGTCACATTAGTTCATAGATAATGCACGCAAATCGAGGTCAAAATCAATTTGAATCAACGACGAAAACGTTTTCAGTTTAAATTTAATTGAAAGTATTGGAAAAGATTCTCGTTTCAGTGAATCTCATTGAGGAAATATTGTGAACGTTCGACGTTCTTCAAATCACGCTATGGAAGATGTTGGTATGAAAAATCAACAATTTTCCAACCATGCAAAAATTTTTTAGCTAAAACACGTTTCGTGAAAAGTGATCAATTTATTAAATATTTTAATCAGTGAAAGTAAAAAAGTAATTTTGAAAGTAAATTTAAAAAAAAGTATTATAATTCTGTTCTGTGCAGGTTATATATATATACCGTATATACACACACACACACACACACACACACACACACACACACACACACACACACACACAAGTTTTCCAGGGTCAAGGTAGTTTTTCAACCTTTTTCCGTACCCACCTCTGGCGGGGAAGAGAGCCTTATGTTTTTCTATCCATCGTTCTACTACTGCAAGAATAGGTCAAAAACGAAACCAATTTAATTACAGGAGCCTCTCCAAGTGGGGCGAAAGGTCTTTGAGGCTGCTTCTTGTCTTTGTAACTCCTCGTAATCTTGTTCAGGGTTTAGTTCTTCGCATCGATTGATTTTGACTGCGAAGTTTCTCAGAATCCCTTCTTTTTCTTATATGGGGACGTTGAGACTGAGCAATATTCCTGTTTGGATTTGATCAATGATTTCAGC